>JACCPG010006926.1:0-39851 GCA_016069955.1 Drepana arcuata
TACATTTTTCAAATAGCTGTTTTATGATAAGTTTTATTAACTTTTACAGAGGCTTCTAAAAGATTACCAGCTGTGCCTCGCGGCTTGGCTCATCTGGTAATTAGTCAATTATCTTAAAAGAGGGTACAACCTACGCCTGTTCTAAATTTAAAAAAAGTGCCACCAGAATGCAATAAAAAACTCGCACAAAAGCACTGTATTGTTGTTTAAGTGTTCCTACGAAGAGTGACGTTTCCAAAACTAACCAAAGAATGTGGGCTGGCAGAATAGGGACCCATTCATGAATTATGCTGCTGATACAGCTGCTTCTTACACTAAATCATCGAAAGCGTACATTGTATAGGATAGGAAAATCAGGAGACGGTTTGAAGGTCGAACAGATAGAAAGGGTGGAAATGCGGAAAAACACGTTCCAACTAACTAGATCAAATCGATGGGACATTCAAAGGCATGAATTTTAAGAGTACTCAAAACGAGCATGTATGAAGAGACTGATGAATGTAGCTGAAAGGAGTCCGTAAGTCTAGAGAGAACTGGCGATCTTTCTCTGCCTAACCCGTACTCTATCTACACTAATATTATAAACAGGAAAACTTTGTTTGTTTGTTTGGTTGTAATGAATAGGCTCAAAAACTACTGGACCGATTTGAAAAATTATTTCACTGTTGGGAAGCTACACTATCTCCGGTGAACATAGGCTATATTAAATTGGACCCGATAGATGGCGCTGCGATCGTGTTACGGGCAATTTAACTTTTTCACCCGAGCGAAGCTGGGTGGGACAGCTAGTGTATAAATAAAAAACGTCGAGATCTTGCTCGCACCGGCTGAGTTACCCGCTATAACGTAAATCTAATTATATTAGCACCTAATATACCTCTGGCGGAATGTGGGTGTGTGGATTTTACCCAGACACCTCTGCCTACCCCTTCGGGGACCCTTGTGGGAAGGCGTGAGGATATTATTATTATTTATAATTATATTACATGTGTGTATAAAGGGGTTCTCCCTACGCCATCTGCTCGAATGATGTCCCATCTGTTGGTCATATTTTTCCTTATTTATTATAGGCGTAGAAATAAGATATACACAAGTCGATGAGACATGCAAGACTATGGTAATTTTTTTTTTTACGGCCCACCTGATCGGAAATGGTTACCGTAGCCTATTAACGCTCACGATACCGAAGTATCACTTGCGCGTTGCCACTCTGTGTTCGGAGATTTATAGTGTATTGGCAGCATAATGGGTTTAATCCCTCTGCTTCCAACACAATGTAACAATCCTCCCCCCTCCCCAAGGAGCTCATTACTGGAAACCTTATTCACCCCGTAGGAACACAACAAAAAAGAATTTGTTATTTGGCTACAGACTTCTATAAGGTGGAGGTCCTGCCCCAGTCGGGCAGCTCCAAATTCGAACGGGAAACCCGTTATGCCCTACCTCTCTTAAAAATAACATTAAAAATTATTCTCTTACAAGTTCTCGTGTTCTTCTCACAAATATCCGTACTCAGCGGAATCTCCTTAATCGTCACAGCCAGTAGCTGAGTACTAGGCCGCTCGGTATATATGTATATATATGTATATATCTTCACAACTTCCCAAAAGAGTCCTCGAAGGCTTAAGCAGATGCGTATTGGTACTACCCAGACACCCATTTTTTGCCGGAGATATATTTAAGATGCCAATGTGACATGGCGAGTCCATCACAAGCATGAATTTCTTCCCAAACGTCTGCAGGTTTCGCAATGTTTTCCTTTACTGCAAAGCTCGTTTAATATTGGCGTTCGTATGTGTATAGCATATTGTTTATGCAGTTGAGCTCAAGAATATTAGAGACATAATAAATTGCAAATTTGGCTACGGCTCGACTTTAAATAGACATAACGTAAGAGCTTTTCACACGGCTTTAACATCGGTTTGTACCTACGACTAGGATTTTTTATGCAACAACTGTTGGCAACACTGCACCGAGTCGAAGATCCAACCCGGCCTTGTCTCCAGGGCAGTAGGCCAAGGGTGTGACCGTCGACATTCCAAATTTATACAATCGATAATTCACGGGCCGGAAATGTTTTCATTTGTGGGTGGACAAACCTGTGTGACGCAAATGGAGCTGATACACTGTTTAGACCATTTCAAACCGAGTGTCCAATTATATTTGTAATTTCTACTGGTATTGTTGCATGGCGGCTTTCTGGGCTAGCAGTCAGAACTCCTGACTGCGAAGCTTGAGTTCGTGGGTTCTATCCCGCCGAGGGCGGATATTTGTGTGAAGAACCAGAGTATTTGTACTTTAGTCTTGGATATTCTAAGTATTTATGTATCTAGTTTCTATAGTACAAGCTTTGCTTAATTCGGGACTAGGACAATTTGAGTGGAATTATCCCAAGCTATTATCTTATTTAAGCAATTTATTGTTTCGCATCTGTTGGAAGCATTTAAATATGTGTACATCCATTAATAAATAATTTCAACAAGCAGAGTCACAGGGTAGGGAGAGTAGAGTACAGACTAACCTAACCGTAGATATACCTTGTGCTTCATCTACAGTCACCAGTCTCTTTACACATGTTCGTAAGTTTTGAGTGTTTTTGATGATCCCATCCTTGAGTTATCATTAGATTTTATCTAACTAGCCACGTTCCCACTGGAGCGTTGATTTTCGTTAGCTTTTCTTATTTTTAAAATTACACAATGATTCTACTTCGTCGTAGCAAGACAAAAATGTATGGAAAAATTTACTGAGCGCTGTACGCATTTTAAAACACTTTAATTACGACGACGATTCTTACGACGATAGGTATCTTGTATCTGAACCTAAGTATGAAAAGATATTGCTAGTTCCATAAAAATTTGCAAAATTGTATCTACTGATCATTGAAATGATAAAGAGCCAATCAAGTGACTAAATCTTGACTCAAAAAAGCGCTTATTTCACTTCTTTTTACCATTAGACTACAAAAACTAATTTAGAACAGTTTCTCTTCGTCTTAACTATTCAACAACACGTTGGGCGCCCGGGCTCAGCTACGGTATATATTTGTGACTAGTATCTTTTGGTAACGAAGTAAACCATACCTATATATTACATGAAGCGGCGTATTGATTTAGTAAATTCTCATGAAATATTCATGACACGTGACGTGTAACCTACCCTTAACACCAGGGTGCTAGCTACGGAATTGTCTTAGGGATATGTCTCGTTAACTAACGCATTGTGATCGTATTTTACGGCTCGTTTGGTCGAGCATTTGCATAATTTGCTAACAAAGCAGTCGCTTCTAGCATATTGTCATTAACGATGTTATTATTCGGTACATCAGTTAGGTGACCCCAATTCACACCCTAATTGGGATTGGGTGGTGACAGACGCATATCTATATAACATGCTGGAGGTGAAATTTCAAAAGTATCACAGATTTTGTTAAAAAGCATTAGTTTTCGTCGATTGTAGCCCGTCAGCTTACCCATCCACTTACCGCCAGAGAAATATTTTAGGTGCCACCGTGACAGATGGCGAGTCCATCGCTGTTACTCAAGCACGCCTATCCATACGATCAATCATTTTATTTAAGTTTGGAGAAACTCATTGGTACAGTCGGGATTCAAACTTGCAATCTTTGCGATGCAAGCAACTACTCGAACCACTCAGCCACCGGCGGCGACGGCGGCAACGGCGCTTCATTAATATTTATTAAATATGTAGTTATATTCTTCCACACAACTCTATACAATCAAGGTATGGGGATGAATTCACAGTCGGAGGTGGTAGAAGGTGCGATGGTTGAAGTAAAAATAATGTAGTATTCTTCAAAATGTGGTAGTCTTTTGTATGTATATGAACCGTAGTGGCCGAGACGTTCAATCAAACACGTGTAAAGTTAAGTTTCTAGTTTGAATTAAGACGGTCAGTAACAATCGGTCTGAACTTTAGAAGTTTAAAAGACGTATATCATACTTGATACAGCAGACTGGCTATCAGTCACTTTAGAACCTTTTATATATCTTCGGTGAAAAGAGGGTGTTACACCAGCACTGCCTACCCTTTCGGAGATGGTTGAGGGAAGACGTGAAGATACAGCTATTAATAATCATGTAATTTTCCTAGAAGCCCTGCTTCAATTGTCGGATCATCCGATCACAGCTATAAAAGTTATAACATTAGTATGAAAACCTTGTGTTTGACAGCAAAAAGTTTTCTCATTACTGCAACCTCAAAAGGTATAAAACCCACATAAAGATTAAGATTTATATATTATAGGCAGAGTCGACGGTATCTTTGTGATATCAAATATATTCAATTCCAGGAAAGGAAAATAATATGTTTTTTCCCCTAGGCCTGAAATAAATCGTTGCTTTCAGGTTTCGTATTTGTAATGGCATTTTCTTTATTTATAAAGCTTATTATACAAGTCTTTATACAATCCTCTATGGTTTCGCTTATGATTATGGAATTTGAGATTCCAGAATGAGATTAAAATATAGAACTTATAAACATACGTTTTATATAAAGCATTGGTGTTACGATCAGGTGGACCCATGTTTGATTGCCCTCTTAGTGGTATGAAAAAACTTATACACAGGGTTATTATTTCTTCTTTATTTATTAAAATATACAGAGTTAATAATTTTTTTTTATTTATTTATTTAATCTTACTAACATCTATCTTTACAGGTTTCCCCAATGCGATAGTGTAGAACAAAATCTTAAGGTCCATAGGTCACTTCACTACGGGTTCATGTGGCACTTGTCCGCGGAAGCGACGAAACACCACGTTCTGCGGCCAGAAGTCCGCATGTGTAATGTTTTGGTTGTTTTTAAACTTATATTAAGTTTGACTAAACACTAGGTTCTCACAACAGAAATTCTACATGCAAGTAAACATGTTTGAAATTAGAAGGTATATAAGTGCACGAACACCTAAAAACAGCAACAGTGAAGACAATTCGCTCGAGCGGTCAAATCAGTGGGTGTTTTGGTAACACTTCTATATTCTTCCCACAAGGATCCTGAGAGGAATAGGCAGAGGTGTAGCTTCTGGCTGGAGGTATATTAAGGTGCCAGCTTGTCTGTCGCGGGAGAGATTTTTTTTTTGTACCACGTGTGGCCAACAAACATGCGGTCCGCCTGATGGTAAGCGGTTGCCGCCGCCTATGGACGCTTGCAACACCAGGGGTATCACTCGCGCGTTGCCGACCCTGCAGGAATCTTTTCACACCCTTCTTGAAGAACTCCATGCTGTACTGTTTGAGTGTGATAAAACACTATACTTAAGATCAGAAAAACTGAATGATATTATAAGAACCTAGAAATCTTCATCAAGAAAAATCGAGTACTGTGTCTTCAGGTGGTTACGAATGGTTTATATTTATAATTGGTCCGTTGCTTTTATTTATTCACCCGGGCGAAGCTGGCATTTCATAAAATGAATACTAACAACTCTACGCCCAAGTAATTGGCATTCTAATGTACCCAATACAACTAAGTATATATATCCTCACGCCTTCCCACAAGGGTCCCCGAAGGGGTAGGTAGAGGTGTATAGGTAATACCCACACACCCACTTTCCGCCAGAGGTATATTAGGTGCCAACGAGACAGATGGCGAGTCCATCGCCGTTACTCAAGCACGACTATACATACGCCTTTGAATTTCTTCTCAGACGTATGCAGGTTTCCTCACGATGTTTTCCTTCACCGTAAAGCTCGTGAATTGACTAATCACTGTAAGTTCAAGAAAAACTCGTGGTGCAGTCGAGTTCGAACTTGCGACCTTTGCGTCGCAGGCAACTGCTTGAACCACTCGGCCACCACGGCTTTACAACTAAGTAACACAGAAAATAATTCTAAGTTTATTCGTCAAAGAACCAAATAAACAAAAGCATATTTCAACTTCATTTAAATTTTCAATTGAACGCAAATATAACGTAGAGTCTGGGGAGTTCTTTAGTGAAATAAGAAAATACTGCTCTTTGGATTGAGAAAAGGTGACGGTACAGTAAAAAGGTGATCCCGCCCCGTGGGAACAGGAAACATGTCGCGTCTTAAGGAAAGATAGCTCTTTGATGTATGCCGAAAGAAACGTCTCATATTATAAGTAAGGACCAATGAATATTTTATTTGAATTTGGAATGTATGTATATATATAGCTTAATCTAATAAGTATTACATTATTCTCAAATGATTTGAAAAAAATAAGTGAAATGATGGCACGCTTAAATAGTAGTGTAGGTTTAATTCCCGGCGGTGAATTCCCGTGAGTTTCAAGTTTACACCGCGAAGAAAATACGTAAAGAAGCAAATAAGTAAGCGTCACGTCTGATGGTTCTTTTTATGCCACACGAGTGGCAAACAAGCATGCGATCCACCTGATGGTAAGCGGTTACCACCACCAGGGGTATTGCTCGCGCGCTGCCGACTCTGCAGGAATCCTTTCACACCCTTCTTGAAAACCTCCATGCTATTCTCTCCAGGGAAACTTCAACGGGGAGCTTATTCCACAGCCTGAGTGGTCGCGCAAGGAAACTCCTTTGGAACCGAGTGGTTACCTGACCTCCGAACAGGGAGGTCACTTGTATATTAGGATATTTATAAAACATTTAACACGCTGGCTAGGCTGCGGCAGAGAAAGACCTATTTTCCCGCTCTCGTTCTTCGTGTTGCCATGCCAGATATTACAGGGTATGGTTAAATGTGACATAGTCCCCTTTCCCCATCGTCCCCTTTTTAAATAACCTTAAAGTGAATAGGGCGTGGGTTTTTAATTAATTACGATATAGCCCACGAAGTATGATTGAAGTGATTGTACTTTTTTTAACAAACGCTTTAGTTCAGTACTCTTTATACACCCTGACCCTGGCAACACTATTTACAGTGATCACACCACAAGCAGTAAAGGAAAATATTGAGAGGAAACCTGCATACGACTCAGATGAAATGCAACGATGTATGACAAGCTCGAGAAACAATGATGGACTCGCTATCAGTCACGTTGGCATCTAAAGCCATCTCCGGTGTTCTTCGGGAACCCTTGTGGGAAGGCGCATCTTCGCGCTGGCTGGCTCTACTGCAGATCGGTTTATACTAGATTAAACCAGTTGTCGGAGTCTCTAAGACTCCTGACCTATGTCCACAAGATCGACCAACCGGGTCCAACTGCCTATGATACTTTTCGAAAGTCGGCTGTTATTGGAATGAGTTTCATTTCGATACGTTCAAATTGAACGAGAGAGTCGTGGTGGCCGGGTGGTTCGAGTAGTTGCTTGCGTCCCAAAGATCGCCATTTCAAGATTAAAATATATCTCTGGCGGAAAGTGGGTAATACCTATACACCTTGCCTACCCCTTTGGGGACCGTATGGGAAGGCTTGAGGATATACAAATTGAACGAGCAATCATGAAAACGTTAGAATACTCGAAACCGACGTGTTCGTACGGCCCAATTGATACATTTCTTAAGAAGAGCTATATTTTCTTTTCCTACCCCGTGAGATATAAAAATAATCTCCATTGCCACATTCACATATCAATTCTCACCTTTTTTAATACAAAGATGTATGATGAAGCGAAAGAAGTATGTAAGTCTGGGGAGAACTGGCGCTCTACTTTCTCCGCCTACCCCGCGAGGAATTAGGTGTGATAATATGTATATTTGTGCGCGCTTATAAGATTAACGTACCCTGAAATAAGTATATTTTCCAATTGGTCCACACCCCTTTTCAGTGCGATGTATCGACATATAATTTGTCAAAAAATAGTCAACTTGTTGATTACACGCAACAGTTTGCGATTCTCTTTGTCTCGAAGTGCACACTACCCTCAATTCTTGAATATGCCTATATAAGGCCTTTGTTAACGCTCCAGTGGTAAAATATCGATTTTACTTTTTTTTCTGCTTTCGTGAACAAACGTATCGAAATACCAGTGGTATTATCACTTATTTGTAAAATATAATTGTAGCTTGAATAATTTTCTTATACATTAAAATCGTTTTTTATATGTACTTAATATAATATCCGTTATTTTTTTAATAAATAGTATCACTTACCTCAAATTTTCAGCTAAACAGCTAAAATAACACGGGAATTTTGGAACATTCAAATTCTTTGTCGCGATCGCTAGCGCCCGTCCGTTCCGCTCGGCTGCTCGAGCGAGACTGCGTAGACAGCAACCAGGTTACCTTTACCTGTTACTCCCTGTCACCCTGAGGGTGTGAATCGGAGGTGGCGTGCTGGGGGTGGGAGAAGCTATTTGGTGGCCGTTACTGCAAAACAGTTATTTTCACTCGAGTTTCATTACGCTTATATATTATACGACCAATTTTTTAGACACATGAGGTTAGGTAAAAATATTACAGCTTATATTTTTCTCGTTTAAGGCGCTTTAAGGGTTATATTTGTAAAAATGTTTTATGCCTTAAGGTCAGACGAAAAGTCTGTGGTCACCCTTCAGAATGTAAAGCCTATAATTGGACTCTTTGAAATTGTTCACCATTCATAATATTCATTTAACATTTTCATCATTAAAATAATCTCCTTTCATACACATTCGCACAACATTCCACCCCCGTAATAGGCTTACCGCTATCCCGTTTCTACGCACTGTGTAAATTACAGTTATGAATAAGAGTGAGCGAGACAGGCATAGTTCTAAGTTGAGCTTCTAATGCGTGAGTGAAAACTCATTAGGGCTGTCATGAATAAAGATTTTGTGTAGCGCAATTATGGGTTTTTACGCTGTGGTATGAATAATTATATTTTTTTAATTATTCTATATTTAGAAGCCGGAGTTTGACATATCTAATATATTTTTAGTACTGTTCAATTGTGTTCAACTGTTCAATTGTGTGCTATTTACTATTATCCATGTTTTCACATGGGTCCCCATAGGGGTAGGCAGAGGTCTTACAACCTGCTCTTTTTGCAGGATGTATATTATCGTAATTGAAGGCGCGTCGCCATTTCTCAAGGACGAATTTACATACGCCCTTGGTATTTTTATACGCAAACACGTTTTCCCTTGATGTTTTCCTTCACCGTAAAGTTCGTGGTGTGTTAACAATTGTATTAAGGTCATAACATCATTACTCATTGGGATAGGTGGGACTCGAGCCACTGGGCCGGGTGGTTTGAGTGGCACAGCGATGGATCTTTTTTTAAAGTATAGTTCAATTATGTTTACTATTCTTGAACATTTAATCATTCACATATTTTATTATCAAATTTTTTTTTATGCTGCAGCCCACCTGATGGGAAACGGTTACCGTAGCCTATTTACACTCACGATACCGAAGTATCACTTGCGCGTTGCCACTTCATGTTTGGAGTATTATACTGCATTATAAGGATGTGCCAGCCCTACTAATGTACACCTTGGGTGGGGAAACCGTAAAATTGCGCACATCCTAGCAACACTGTATTCTGGCCGTGGAGTAATTAGTAACAGTTTTATTAACGGCTATCAACACCTTGGCACGTTGATATCAATTTCATCAGGAATCATACTCTGAGGTAAGTGTGGCCGAGAGTTCAAGGTAATGATGATTGTGAAACTAATGTCATCAACCATACGCCTGACGGTAAGCGGTTACCGTGCCCTCTGGATCAATCTATGTGCGATACCCCAGCTGATAAAACTGAATTAACAAAAATTTATTTGTTAGACAACCGCCCATCGCTGCAAACATTAAACTTCCTGGAAACAACATTAGGTGGAAATTGGAACTTCGACCTTCTTTTAGTTAAATCGTTAATTGAAGCTAAGTATATCGTTAATTATAATTTGGGGATCGCCACATCAAAGTCGTGATCATCGTATCAGCAGACAGTGCGGTTGGCATTCCCATTACTGCGGCAACGATAGCAATTTACATGTCACATGCCACTCGTGTGTGTCATAATCTCGGCTATGTTGACATATGTATGTGTTTTGAATGTTAATCCATTAGTAGTGATGTCAGAATATTAGTTAAGATTAGGTAATCGGTTTGGTGGAAGAACGAAATTTCCGATTCCGACTGTACCAATAAGATTATGGTTTGGTGGAAGCCGACTGTACCAATGTGATTTTTCTGAACTTAAATACAGTGATTAGCTACACCATGAGAAGATATTGAGCGAAAACGTTTGAGAATAAATTTCAAAGACGCAATTCAAGAAGCTTGACAATCGGAAATAGACTCGCTATCTATCACGGTTATATATATTTTCATGCCATTTCACAAGGGTCCCTGAGTGGAGGCAGAGGTGTGCAGGTAGAAGTCACACACCCACTTTACGCCAGAGATATATTTTAAGTACTTTTCACGTATATCTCTAGAAAAGTAAGTGGCCAGACAATGCTTATGTAGGTTACATCTTGAGCCAATCAGTCACCACTCAAGTCAAGAAAGATAAAAAGAAATACGACAATCCTTTAACAAGCTCTGTTGAACATCACATTGTTAGGGAAATTCTCATAATGCATTATTCGTGTATTGAAGTTCAGTCGTACCGATTCATAATCTTAAATCTATGCAATTTCAGCTAGCATTAGTTTTTATGCCTTATTTATAGAAGTAGTAGAGTATGAATCTGCTTGATGTTACAGAGCTCTTAATTCGTTTTGTATGGTATAGTGTTGGTATATATTTGCTTAATAATTTCTTGAAGCGCAATTCCAAATTAATAGAAATAAATCCACTTGCACTAAAGTTGTTACTACGAACAACGTATCTTAATTTTCGTCATCTTAAGACTTAAGATAACTTAACACTTATGAATAATTAATTGGACATCGTACATGATGATAGTATAAACGTTCATAATACTCCTTAGAAGTGAGGTTATAACAAATTGAGCTTTATCATGGACGACTTAGGTTCTAAAATTAATTTAAACCACAAATCTGAGGAATCTATACTTATATCATAAATGCGAAGATACCTCCGTCTGCGACGTTTTCGCTTTTACCGTTAAATCCAATTTTGTTGAAAGTTTGTATATAATTTATATACATACATATCATCACGCCGAGTCCTTTACGGGGTAGGCAGAGAGTATAGAGCGCCAGTTCTCTCTAGACTAACATACCTCTTTCGCTTGTCTGTATAATTTTTATAAAAACAAAATTATTATAAATAAAACTTAAGGAAGAATAGACAGACGTCTTTATACGGAAATAAAAACTTAAAAGAGAGAGATGATCCTCAAGAAGGATGTGAAAAGGTTCCTGCAGGGTCGGCAGCGCGCGATCGATGTTATTGCAGACGGTGTTGCAAGCGTCCATAGGTGGTAGTAACCGCTTACCGTCAGGCGGGCCGCATGCTTGTTTGTGGATAATGGACGGATATACAGAAATGAGTCTTGACATTGCCAATTTTTTTTTTAGAGAGCCTTGGTGGCCGAGTGGTTCGAGCAGTTGCCTGCGACGCAAAGGTCGCAAGTTCGAATCCTGACTGTACCAATGAGTTTTTCTAAAAACTTAAGTACAGTGATTAGTCACACCACGAGCTTTACGGTGAAGGAAAACATCGAGATGAAACCTATGAAAATATTCAAAGCCAAATCAAATCAAAATATTTTTATTTCACATAGGCCCAGGTGGGCACTTATAAAACGTCTAAAAAGAAGCACGGTTCGGCTTGGTCACTTCCATGAAGAAGAACCATGGAGAAGCCCACAGTGTTTCTCCTAATTGCCTATGCTGGGTCAGGCTGTTGCCGCAACAGCATAGTTGCTCACTCCGACCTCCTTAGCATCAACGCTTCCAATGTTTGAAAACCCATGAGACCGTGAGTCCGAAAATGTTGGTGATAACCTTCGATTGATTTGAATTCGATCGACACCCGATGGAAGACGGTTTCCGCAGCCTATTTACGCTTACAATACCGAAGTATCACTTGCACGTTGCCTCTCTGTGTTTGGAGATTTATAATGGGACTAATCCCTTTGCGTAAACACAATGTAACAATCCTCCCCCCTCCCCGAGGAGCTCATTACTGGAAACCTTGTTCACCGCGTGGGAACAAAAAACAAAAAATGTGGTGGTGGTGATGGTCAGTCCATCGTCGTTTCACAAGCACCAATATACATAGATGCATTTTTTCCTTTTGATATTTACTTCAGCGTAAAGCCGTGTCTATTAATTATTCCTCAGTTCAGACTCATTGGGACATTCACGATTACAACTTGCATGTTTATAGCAGGCACACGAATCACTCAGCCACCACGGCATCAGGGGATTTATACGATGCTAAGAATAGCCCTGGTGGCCGAGTGGTTCGAGCAGTTGCCTGCGACGCAAAGGTCGCAACTTCGAATCCCGACTGTACCAATGAGTTTTTCTGAACTTAAGTACAGTGATTAGTCACACCACGAGCTTTACGGTGAAGGAAAACATCGAGATGAAACCTGCATACGTCTGAGAAGCAATTCAAAGGCGTATGTATAGTCGTGCTTGAGGAACGGCGATGGACTCGCCATCTGTCACGTTGGCACCTAATATACCTCTGGCGGAAAGTGGGTGGGTGGGTATTTACCTATACACCTCTGCCTACTTCTTCGGGGACCCTTGTGGGAAGGCGTGAGGATATATTATATATACTATTATATTAAAATGCGCTGTTGCAAGCGTACGCAGGTGATGGTAGCCGCTTACCTTCAGGAGGACCGCATGTTTGTATACAAGATACATTCTACTAGCATAACCAGAGTTAACAATTATGCTTCTGCAAATCCTACCAGTTCTTACATGCTATTGGATAACAAACATTGGACAATAAAATGATACCGCCACTAAAAATTAATTAATTTAATCAAACTCCATACACAATTCGCTCAAACCAATCTCAACACTATCACTATCGCACTAGAGTTCAAATTACAGTTCAGTGTGTGTGGAGGGAAACTTCTTGAGGACTGCGTGGTAGAGGTTGTAGAAGGCGTAGACTGAGACACTTAATATCACGATGAGAGACCCTCCGAATACGAAGCTGAGGAAATTGCCATCGATCATCGTACTTCGTTGCAGACTCCTTGCTAAAAAGAAAATATATTATTAAGAGCTTATAAATAAACTAGTTGTACCCTGCGGCTCCGTCCGCGTTACATTTTCTTTACACTGCATATGTTAAGTTAAGCCTCTAGCAAAACATCTGTGAAAACTGCATTAAGTTCCATGCAGTATTGTTTGTGTAATGACCATACGGACAGACTGATAGAAAGACAAAAATAATAAAAAAAACTGTTTTGACATCTGTTGCTCAAATATAACCCGCCATAATAGACTCACTATAACCTTTTTTATGGCAATTAAGTCTGCGATGGGCTCCTAAACAACTTAACCGATTTTAATCAAATTTGCACACCGTGTGCAGTTTGATCCAACTTTAAAGAGAGGATAGCTTACATCACAATCGGACCCGATAGGTGGCGCTGCCATCGTGTTTCAGGAAATTTTACTGTTTCACCCGGGCGAAGCTGGGCGGGACAGCTAGTTACAAATATTAGTGAAAAATTTGTTTAAAACATACCTTGCCCCTGGAACAGGTCTTTAGTCCCGGATCCAGCTGCCTTCCGTTCTTCCATCATCCTCTTCATAGAGGAGAGTCGTTCTTTCAGCTCGTCAATTGATTCAAGCATGTCATCTGACACTGCAAAGGACGAATGATCAGTAACGAACAATAATTTGTGAACTTTGCTCTGTACAAACTTTTACTAAGTGCATATGTATGTTGGTTTGGCAGTTGACATTTTGAAGACAGAAGTTGTCCGGTATTGTGAATATATACTCATGACGATGCAATTAAACAAATAGCTTCAAAGATAATTGTATTTATTTCATCATAATTGAATCCGTTCAATTGAGAGAGTGAGTATTATTTTACTCATAAATAATACTCACTTCGAAAAATTGTTTTATAGTTTTGTTTTCATAAACTATAGATATTATAATAATATGTATATGAAGCGCAGGTTTCCTCTCGATGTTTTCCTTCACCGTAAAGCTCGTAGTGTGACTTCTTAAGTTGAAAAGCAAATTGGTACAGCAGGGATTCGAACTTCCAATCGTTGTTTTGTAGCAACTACTAGGACCGAACGGCCACCACGGCTCTTTCATCCGCTTAGAATCTAAGAATTAGATTGAAAATTAGAGAGAAAAGAAAGACAATTCTCTAAATTCCATATAACTTTATCGTTACATCTAATGTTTATACGAAAATAAGGACATAACTTTGTCAAATTAGAATAACGTAATAGAAAAAAACAATGTTTAAAGCGACTGCAAAAGTGTCCGATACTTTTTTAAAGTATCATTTAGGCTAGAGCCCTGGGAGCCGACTGGTTCCAGTAGTCGCCTGGATGCAAGGACTGTATGTTCGAATCACGATTGTAACTTAAATACTATGATTATTTTTTATTTTTTTATTTTATTAAAACTTCCTGCAAACATTATTGCAAAAGCGAACTTAATGCCGAAGGCATTCTCTACCAGTTAACCTTTGGGTGGTGCAGAGATATTCATGGCAGGCTAAAATATATTTACAATAGAGAAATATAAAAGTCCTATATGTTTTATTTAATTTACATATATTAAATGTCATATATAACATACAATAATATCATACATCTAATATAATATTATTATTATTATTATTAATGAGATACGAGCAAAGGAAACCTGCATACGTTCAAGAAGAAGTTCAAAGGCGTATAGTATAGTCATGCTTGAGGAACGGTAAAGGACTCGCCATCAGTCATATTGGCTCTTAAATTTATCTCATTAGAAAAGAGGAGACCTTTGTTCCTGTTTCACGTTAAAATTTCTTCACCGAATTAGATAGGTACAGGATTTATACAGAATATCATATTTCTTGAAAAAACAATCACATAATTCTATACATAACGAAACTTTCAAGTCCTGAAGTTAACAACACTAGGTCAATAAATAAATCGTAGACATACCTTATTATCATTAAAAAATTAATTCCTTACCATAAATAATATTAGGTACCTTTAAACAGGAACACATCAGCTATAACTAGTCATTATTGTGTACTTCTTATTCAAAATTATATTCCTTACCTTCAGTTTCTCTCTCCGGACTCATTTTTGCACAAATTCACAGAAAATAACCACAAATAATATAGACAGTCTTTTGTTTTCGTATGGAGTCCCCGATGCCAGATCCCAAGATGGCCGCCGAGTTTGCGCAGTGCACAAGTAACGGGATAGGTCGGGACTATTGATCGGAAGCCCGGGAAAGGCTGGCTGGGATCTAGACTTTTGTACGGCTTTGCGCACTTAGAAATAGTTTCGGTAAATAGCCTTAGAAGTTGAGCCTGTTAAGATTCACATGACTCTAAAGAGTAACCATAGAGTTACTTGCCGGTTCTTCTCCAACGAAACAACCAACCCGAACCGTGCAACCTTTTCGACGTTTTATATGTACCCATCTAGGCCTATGTGAAATAAAAATATTTTGTTTTTTTAAAGATATTTTTTAATTAGGGCGTCGATAACCGCTTACCAACAGGCGGACCGCTTGTTAGCCACCTCAGCTCCTCGCCTCTTTCATGCTGGGAATCTTCCAGGAGTTAACTGTCGAGTTGATAGATTAGTGGCCTTATCATTTTCTGCTTGTTGTTATCTCTATCAGTCTCTGTATTCATTATCAGTCTAAGCAATACTAACATTTACTTTCCAACCATCGACATTAATACAAGCCTTTTTAACTATATTATCTTCATAACATTTAATTTACTTCAACCAAACAGGTGATTAATTCCATTTGTTAACAATATTGATGAGTTTTTCTGATCTTAAGTACAGTGATTAGTCACACCACGAGCTTTACGGTGATCGAGAGGAAACCTGCATACGTCTGAGAAGAAATTCGAAGGCGTATGTATAATCGTGCTTGAGTAACGGCGATGGACTCGCCATCTGTCACGTTGGCACCTAATATACCTCTGGCGGAAAGTGGGTGTGTGGGTATTACCTATACACCTCTGCCTACCCCATTGGCGACCCTTGTGGGAAGGCGTGAGAACATATTATTATATTATATACATTTAATTTACTTTAACCAAACAGGTGATTAATTCCATTTGTTAATAATATTTATCTCTACACTTAAAATCACCTCTCGTTTTGTCTTGGGTGAAACCCCAAATGTCTACCAGGCAATAACTTCAATAGTATTAAGAACTACTTTGACGCTACACACAAAGAGCATTGTCCGAGAAGTCAATAAATTTTAGACGAAATTGAATTTATATCTCCTAACTCCTCTGCCACTCAGTGGTGTGAACTCCCATGGGGTCACGTGCTCATCGTAAAGTCTCGTTTGAGTAGATCTCATGAAGACGTGGCAATTAGATTTTTATTTCAATTACGTGCTTTTTTCAGGTCAGTGGTGACTGAACAGACTTTGTTTGGGATTATTTTTTGTGTAGTTGAGATTGTTTAAATAACTCAGGTTAGTCTATGGTAAGCGATTAACTAGCCTTGTCTGCCACCTTTAAGGTACATCACTACACATTATAAAACGAAATTTTTCTCTCTCTTCTTACCCCGTAGGGACTTGGTATGATGATATATATGTATGTAAAACTCAAGCTATATCTATCTTGCTGTCTGTTCATGATAAACTCAAAAACTAGAGTGGTTTTCATACGGTATGTACCAATAGACAAAATGAAGGGTTTTTTTTATTGAAAAGAAGAAGAAAGTACAGCAGAAGAAAGGTTTTGTGTAAATTGGTTATACTATGATCATTGTTGAAAATAAAAATAATTAATTGGTCTTCATAAAAATATATTAAGTTACAAAATTTTTAACCAAATTTCAAACAGCGTTGGCCACAATCCAGTCCGTGTACGAAGCAATTCGGGTGCTGACTCCTGGGAAGTGGGAGTCTGCGCAGCCATTGCCCCAAGAGACGATACCGACTAGGATGTCACCGTAGTAGAGAGGGCCGCCAGAGTCACCTTGGCAGGCGTCTTTGCCACCGACGTCGAGAATACCAGCGCAGATCATATTCTCTGTCACCACACTAGGCCTGGTAGCGGAGGCGTAACGGTCAACGCACAGTTGGTGATCGATCGTGTAGATGGTCACGTCGCGAAGAACCGCCGAGCTGAGGCCGCCAGCCTGTGGAAGGCATCATACATATCATCACGCCGAGTGGTTGGCAATACCATACCATACCATACTATAGGTATCCAACACGAGTTACCGACCTAGCTGGAATATTTACACACCTTTCTTGGAAATCTCTATGCTCCTATATAAGTGTGGATGCCACTGTTTCCAGTATCTAGGTAAACAGAGAGAGTAGAGCGCTAGTTCCCTCTAGACTTACAGACTATAGCAAAATTCACAATCATCAGTCCTTACATCTGTCCGGTTTTCACCAGAATTCATGACGTTGCCTTGAGTGTCCGATTGATTTAACCTAGGAAGTTAGAACGTGGTTTCTTTTACCTCCTCTTCCACTTTCGCATGGCAGTAGGTATCCGGTTAACAGCATGAGGACTGCTGCAACTCCCGTTCTGAGGCTATACCGGCTAAACTTAGATAGCTTCTGGTAGTGATATATGGGCCGATGAAGAGGTAGGACGCAACGGACTTACGTTAAGAAGTTTTTTTTACTATGGTAGAAAAGCATGCAGGCAGCCTGATGGCAAGCGGTTACCGCCTATGGACGCTTGCAACACCAGGGGAACAGTTTGCGCATTGCCGACCATAAAACAATCTTTTCACAGTCTTGAAAATCCCACCCCGTCTATTCTTATCAATCTTGCTATCATATGCGTACAACCCACACTTACCACGGTAGTACCCCATCCAGCGTGAACCACCGGCAGGTTGTTGGGTATGTTGAAGTCCTGAGGCACGATGGCTATGCTCTGTATAGTGCTGCTGTAAGTGAGGGCGGAGGCCAGTTGGACGAGACTGAGGTCTCCATCGATGGTGTTTCTGTTGTACGAGGGGTGGTTGATGCGGCGGGTGAGGGAGACAACGATGCCGCCGGAGTTTCTAGATGTAGTGCCGGCTCGGATGCGACGTGACCCAATAGTAAAAAATCTGGAATTAAATGATTTATGATTTTTATCAGACACTATTGCTGAAGAGTGTTGTGACGCAGCTCTGCCAATCCCTTACCTGCCTGCCAAGCCTACCTTAACTACCTTGACTGAATAGATTTATAACGTCATCATCAAATCATGTCGAGTTCCTCATGGGTTGGCAGAGAAAATATAGTGCCAGTTCTCTATACCGGCGAAAAAAAAGAAGATAAAAAGATATATGATTATTTGTATATTATACATTATAAGAGCCGTGGTGGCCGAGTGGTTCGAGCAGTTGCCTGCGACGCAAAGGTCGCAAGTTCGAATCCCGACTGTACCAATAACTTTTTCTGAACTTAAGTACAGTGATTAGTCACAACATGAGCTGAACAGTGAAGGAAAACATCGAGAACCTGCATACGTCTGAGAAGAAATTCAAAAGGCGTATGTAATAGTCGTGCTTGAGTTACGGCGATGGACTCGCCATCTGTCACGTTGGCACCTAATATACCTCTGGCGGAAAGTGGGTGTGTCGGTATTACCTATACACCTCTGCCTACCCCCTCGGGGACTATTGTGGGAAGGCGTGAGGGTACATCATATATATATCACTTTCGTAGATTTTAAATAAGTATTATCAACTGCATTGCTTAAAATAAATTGTGAATCTTTCTAAGTTATATCCCGACTGTACCAATGATAATTTCTGAACGTGATGATATGTTTGTATGTAACTACTCACAATCCGTCGAAGCAGTGAGCAGCGGACAAGACGTATCTGGAGGTGAGGATGCTAGCGGCACAGACCTGGCTCCAGAATATAGTGCCCTGTTCCACCTGCATACATAGACGTTATTGTATTACATACGCTATTTTGTAATTGGTCAATCAGTGCGTATTTTATAAGTAGCATATGTATATACAGACTGTTACGTTAAATAGAACAGTTGCCTTCTAGAAGTCCAAGGGTATTGTGAATGAATACTCATGACGATGCAATGGAACTGAAAAATGGTGAGTGAGAGAGCAATGTAAGAAAGGGATAGAGAGAGAGAAGAATGGCGAACGCCGGTATTGAGTTGTAAGACTCGAATAAAAGAAAATTTAGTTATTAATTGTATTTACTTCGCAAAGTCAAAATAATCATCCAACATATGAAATACTAGCTGTCCCGCCCAGGTTCGCCCGGGTGAAAAAGTATAAAAAAAATGAGTTTCATAAAATCCGTTCTTAGCTGACCTCTACACCGGAATACTCCTACCAAATTTCAAGTCAATCGGCCTTACAGTTCCTGAGATTTCGTGATGAGTCATTTCAAAAATGGGATCTCCTTTATATATATATAGATAAGATATAATTTTTTTTTTTCAATTTAGACTGTGTGTGTCATTGTGGCTGAACACATGCATTATTTTTTATTTAATTTTTAAATGTCTTTGGGTTTTTCAATATCAACGCAAAATAAAACTAAACGAGACCAAAATTGGCGCATGGCTTTTGTGGATAAGTTTACTGGACTACGAGTTTAATTTACCTGAACAATACTGGGGTACTCTTCTATGGTAGTGGGGGCCCCACCAACTATACGACTACCATTGCTGCCATAGATACCGGCTGGAAACAATGAACAGTCAATTATCTTCACGCCTTCCAAAGGTTCACGACGTAGTAGTACCCACAGACCCACTATTCTTCGAAGATATATTTTAGGTACATACGTCAAGATAACGAGTGTAGAAATTAAATTGATTCGAATGGCACCGAGGGCACCGAAATCACTACACTGCGGTGCCTCTCGATTTTACCCGCGTTAAAATCGATTTCATTTCTAAAAGACACTGGTAATCTATGACGTCGTTATCAAATCGTAAAAATTCCTGAAACACGATCGGATCGCCACCTATCTACCGGGTCAAATTGTGAATCTAAGCCATTCTCGAATCCACCTGAAGATTTCATAAAAATCGGTCCAACCGATTAGGAGCAGTTCAGTGACAACCACACGCACAGAACAAATATATATATAATATAAGGAAGTATGATGTGTATGTACACTTTATTTGGATTGTTATATTAAAGCCGTGGTGGCCGAGTGGTTCGAGCAGTTGCCTGCGACGCAAAGGTCGCAAGTTTGAGTCCCGACTGTACCAATGAGTTTTTCTGAATTTAAGTACAGTGATTAGTCACACCACGAGCTTTTTACGGTGGAGGAAAACATCGAGAGGAAACCTGCATACGTCTGAGAAGAAATTCAAAGGCGTGTGAATAGTCGTGCCTGAGTAACGGCAATGGACTCGCTATCTGTCACGTTGGCACCTAATATACCTCTGGCGGAAGGTGGGTGTGTGGGTATTACCTATACACCTCTGCCTACCCCTTCGGAGACCCTTGTGGGAAGGCGTGAAGATATATTATATTATTATCTAATTCATATTATAACTTAAATAAAATTATATTGAACTCAATCTGTCACTTTAATGTGGAGTTTACAATGTATAGTTTACCTGCGAATACCAGAAGTGTTCCCACAAATATAGACCTCATTTTGCACTGCTGACAGCGAGACACGAGTAAACGGTAGGTAAATAGGTAACGTTTTTATATTAATACTCTTAATCGCTCTATCGCCGAAATTTATTGCCCACAATTATAGCGGGCACACGAGCGGTACATATTTAATGTTTTTATCTGATGACCTTAAGGTTTAGTCCTAGCTGCTAAGCTTGAAGTGTGGGCTCGATTCCCGGGGCTAACGTTTGAGAGCACGATCTTGTATATTCTATTCATTTATTTAATTAGACTTACCAATTATTAGTCACACCACGAGGTTTACGGACGGTACGAAGGAAAACATCGAGTGGAAACCTGCATACGCCTGAGAAGAAATTCAAAGGCGTATGTATAGTCATGCTTGAGTAACGGCGATGGACTCGCCATCTGTCACGTTGGCACCTAATATATCTAGGAAAGTGGGTGTGTGGACACTACCTATACACCTCTACCTACCCCTTCGGGGACCCTTGTGGGAAGGCGTGAGGATATATACCAACTAGTATACATACAAATTCGTTTCGTACAGACATTTGACTAACAATTTTACTATGAATAAAGTGCCGTTGTCTAGTTCCTGTAGTACATACAAGCAATGCTTGCGAGCTATGTCAACGTGTGTGGAACTGTCGCTCAATATGTTAGTCTAATGTTATATCAGTTTAAGCAAAGGGACGGTACGATAAGGTAATGTGCATCTGCAAGCCTTCCTTTGGGGGTCCCCGAAGCAAATCGACACCGTCCTTTCACCGGAGATATATTTCAGGAACCGACACGACGGATCGAGGGTCCATCGCCGATTCTCAGACACGACTATACATACGTCTTTAAGCTTAATCTCAAACGTATGCAGGTTTCCCCTCGATGTTTACCTTTCAATCTTCTTGTTGTGTTGGACCACTGTACTTTAATTCAGAAAAACACATACTTACAGTTGGGATTAGAACTTGTAATCTTGCGTTACAGACGACTTCTAGAACTAATCGACTATCATGGCTTAAATTATTAGTATTCTTGTAAAATGATATACGTGCGTACGCTAACAGTACGGCTTAATGATTTATTTTACATTACTGTGCCTCGAGGTATCACCTGCCTTACATTTTATTTTATCATTACTAATACTAGTCGCCGGCGAGGTAGACCACGAAGGAGAAGGCATCAAGACCTGGACAACACATCTATGGACTGGCCAATACTAGCATTGGACTGAAACACTTGGCAATGGGGGAGGCCTTTACCCAGCAGTGGGATGTACCAGGCTAAAATCATCATGATCATCATCAATGCTAAAAGAAGCCATGGTAGCCGAGTGGTTCGAGTAGTTGCCTGCGACACATAGATCGCAAGCTCGAATCCCGACTGTACAGATGAGTTTTTCTGAACTTAAGTACAGTGATTAGTCACACCACGTGCTTTTCGGTGAAGGAAAACATCGAAACTGACGAGCTGATGAAGAGACTGATGAATGTGGACGAAGCGATAGAGTTATGCAAGCCTAGTGAGTACTGGCGCTCTACTCACTCCGACTACCCCGTTAGAGACTCGGCTTGATGATACATAAGATCTAATTGTATACCATAGCAGGCAAGTGCAAAGAATAATATAAAATTCTTCAAATTATCTCTGTTAAGTTTGAAACAAAGAATAGTCAAACCAACCCTAAATTGAGGAATTAGATCTCCAAGCGTTTCTGAGATAGGCTGTTTCGGTTAATCGTAGCGACAGAAGTTAATTAAAAAATATTTACAAACAGTCAAATATTTCCACTTTTAAACATTATATTGGTATAGATAAATAAATACCAGCTAATCCGTTGTTATAACGCTAAGTACACCCTCATCGTATACAATCACAAATATTGATAAATAACACAATCTTCGTGACGTAGGTACTAGGGAGTATTATTATTTTTATAGAACAAGGGCATATACCCATACAGCCTAGAGCCCACCTAATGGGAAAGTACCGTAGCCTATTTGCGCTCACGATACCGAAGTACAGGTCGCGGCAAATAAGTCTAGCGCTGACCGTTCATGCGCAGAAGTCAAAAATAAGATAACTGGGGGGAGAGCAAGGAACGCGCGCGGGGATGCGTAGGCGCTTATTGGCCCTTTAGTCGTTCCCTGTCCCGCGCACCGATACGACGCCCCGCTCACTTCTGGTGTACTGTCGCGTTCCGTTGTGTTTTTCTGTAGACTGTTACTGTTAAGTTTGTTTTTTATAGACTGTTTTAATTAAGTTTGTGTTTATTTGTATATTTAAAGCAGTGAATATGCCAAGAAGAAATACTGTTTTGAGAAGACAGGCACGGAAAATGATATATGACGATTACGATAAAATTCTTTCTAAATTTATTTCTACCTTCCCATACTAATTAACCATAAACATTCATCCATATAAATATCTACTACCACCGCATTTATATATTAGTCACGAGACTAGTTTAAACGAACTAACTGAGATATAAAAGAAGGACAAACTAAAACACGTTCTTTATTAGTAAAGATTATCGTAGCCAATTTGTTAAGATAACAATGGCGTGCGCGACAGTACCGATGCGCAGCTATCCCCACCACCTTTTGTTCACCGCTAGACTTATTTGCCGCGACCTGTATCACTTGCGCGTTGCCACTCTCTGTTCGGAAAGTTATAATGTGTTGGCGGCATGATGGTACTAATCCCTCTCCTGACAACACAATATAACAATCATTCCCCTCCAAGGAGTCAATAATGATATTGGGAACCTTATTCATCGCTTAGGAACACAACACAAAACAGTAGTGTCATTTGGCTACGGACTTCTTTAAGGTATCTTTCACCAGTTTCACCAGTCGGGCAGCTCCAAATTCGAACCCGTTATGCCCTACCCCTCTAAAATGTTTGCGTTAAGCTCGTTTGCGAACAGCTGGCTGGATATTTTTCAAAAACTTAATATGAGTCCAATTAGTATTCTAGATATTGTAATTTTTTCCAAAACTACTTTTAAAAAGAGAAAATTTTGTTAGGACTGGATAATGTCAGCCGAGATAGCTTGCCCTAATTATTTACATATAATACAAAAGTACATACAAACACGAGAATACGTGCAATATAATATAAGAATTCTTATTAATTGCTCCCACGCCTACAACTGTTCATATTACGTGTCTAATACCAATAGTTAAAGTCGATAAAATTTTCGGTCAATGGCAAACAAAAATAATACTACCGTATTGCAACCATTATTTACTGATCACAGCTCCATCTATCGTCAAGCACCGAAACATGTATCCATCTATCTACCTACCATTAGTTCCAAACATGACGGAGGATGGCCGCATTTAAACACAAGATGTAGTAGGTTTCCTTATTTGGTTCACAAACATACATAATTATCATCGCGCCGAGTCCATGGAAGGGCAGGCAGAGAGAGTAGAGCGCCAGCTGTAGACTAACAAACTTCTTTCGTTTCACGTACATTCATCGGTCTCTTCATACATGCTCGCAGCTTTCTAGTGCTCTCGACGTTCCCATCGTTGAGTGTCCGATCGATTTGATCTAGGTGGTTGGATCCTGGTCTTCTATTAATCAGGTAGCGACCAGGTATTATAGTCTACAAATATGGTGCCTGGTGTCAAGGAAATTGGTCTGTACCTGCTCTCGGCGTCGTAAAGGTTGTATTTCTGTACCCAAACTTAATTCACAAAATCAACCCATTATGGTCACGCTTCAGTGTCTGTCTGTAATAAAAATATTTTTTTCTTAGGAATAACCAAATCAATTTGTCATTTTGTCGTATCGTTATCGTCACGTCACTCACAAGTGTCCCCGGAGGGATGGGCAGAGGTGTGTAGTAACCACACACCCACTATACCTCAAAGGTATATTTTAGGTGCCAACGCGACAGATGGTGAGTCCATCACCGTTTCTCAAGCTAAACTATACTTTATTTCTCTCTCTCTCTTGTCTTTGATGTTCTTCTCGACGTATGCAGGATTTCTTTCTTCTTCGTATAGTTGATGGTGTGTCTAATAAGTAGGTGAGTAAATCTTGTATTGCATGCGACTATAACCACTCGTCTACTACGTCTTAATTGTATAGTCACATAACCACCTCCTTAACCTCGGATGGTCAAGCAAGCAAGTGACATGCACTTGTACATTTTTATTGCCGATAATGTCGGCGTCTATAAAACGATGTCATATTTATATTTAGGACCACCAGGTGGTACAATTATCACACAGTTGAAGATTAGCGTCACTTCCTCTGTAGTCAACCCAATACTGAGTAAGGATTATGCACAAATCCCTTTAAGTAGATATCCCGCAGAAATAACAGAAAGAGATATAAAACTGTTGATTGTCATGTCAAATAAAGTATATGAATATAATAATAATAATAAATATCAGGTAGGCAGAGGTGCATAGGCACTGCCCACACACGCACGTTCCGCCAGAAATATATTGATGGCGAGTCCATCGTCGTTAATCAATAACGGCTATACATACGCATTTGAAATTCTTCTCAAATGTATACAGGTTTCCTGTCGGTGTTTTCCGACACCGCTAAGCTCGAGGTGTGATGTACTTAAGTAAAAACTTAGAAGAACAATCAGGATTCGAACATGCAACTTTGTGTTGTACGAAACGGCTCCGTAATCAAACCATACCACAATATTTGAATATTTGAATAATTGTGCGATCTTATTACTGCGTGCTAATTTCTGGCTCACGAATGCTATGCCCCGCAGTTACAACAGCCTTAAATTCAAATACATATATGAAATATATCTATACTAATATTATAAAGAGGAACTCTTTCACCATTGGAAAGCTACATTCGCCCTGAGTGACATAGGCTATATTTTCTTTTATATAAAAAATCTTATATGCACATGTGCGAAGCCGGGACGGACTGCTAGTGGTCTTGATATAAAATAATAATAATAATAATATCCTCATGCCTTCCCACAAGGATCCCCGAAGGGGTAGGCAGAGGTAATACCCTCAGACCCACTTTCCGCTAGAGGTATATTAGGTGCCAACGTGACAGATGGCGAGTCCATCGCCGTTACTCAAGCACTACTATACATACGCCTTTTAATTTCTTCTCAGACGTATGCAGGTTTCCTCTCGATGTTTTCCTTCACTGTAAAGCTCGTGGTGTGACTAATCACTGTACTTAAGTTCAGAAAAACTCATTGGTACAGTTGGGATTCGAATAAAATGTTTTCTTGATATTACCAACAGACAATTTTATTTTAGATATAATTGAAACATGAGGCAAGTTTAAATATTTATGTAGGCTCTTTTTCCTCAATTAAGGTAAGTGAAGATCTTTCCTTAAATTAATAACCTGAATTTTATATATTTTTTTAAAGTACCGCTCAGAATTTCAATTAATTATTTATTTCAATTAATTCGAATTACAATTTGGCAGTGCAAATAGTCCCTGGTGAAGTAGACATATAGTATATAATAAGTAGACATCATACCGATTCTCCCACGAGGAAGGCATCATCCTTTTCGCTCCATCCACATTCAACATGTTTCGAGTACTCTTGACGTTGCCAGCCTTGAATGAGCCACGAGAATGGAAGAGGTAAGAGAAAGCGCTGGACAAAGGAAAATGGAAGGCTTTTCATTACACCGACAGGAACCCAGGCCATGAGTTTATGTTGCTAACAATATATTGAGGCATGCCTTTGAGAATATATTATCTTAATGCATATATAAATTACGTGTCACGTTGTTTGTCCGCGATGGACTCCTAAAATACTTAACCGAATTAATCAGGAAAACTATACGCATGTTTTTCGGTTTTACAGAAGCCTGCTTACAATAAATATTCAACGTGCCAACATCGTGATTATCATTAATACTAACCCTGTTTAATCCCATAAGCCACCAAGTGTTGATAATTTTACTAAATATGTCATCGATCGCCTTACTGGCGTAGCGGTAGAACTCTCGACTTGTGATATGAGGTCCTGGGAGCGTTTCGTCGGGCAGACAAAGCAATACTTTATAATTATTGTTATTTATAGCCAAAATCAAAAAATGAATGAGGGTGTGATTGTAAAGATGAAGAAAGGCATGTTACGTTGGTTTGGACACATAGAAAGGATGAGTGAAGAAAGATTGACGAAACAGATATACAAAGCAAAAGTGTGTGCAAGAAGAGGCAGAGGAAGGCCACGTTCCAACTACCTGGATCAAATAGATCGGACTCTGAAGGACGGGAACGTTAAGAGTACTCGAAACCGACGAGCATGTATGAAGAGACTGATGAATGTGGACGAAGCGAAAGAGGTATGTAAGTCTAGAGAGAACTGGCGCTCTATACTCTCTGCCTACCCCGTTAGGGACTTGGCGTGATGATATGTATATGTATGTATGTATCAAAAATCACATAGGCCCAGGTGGGCACTTATAAAACGTCGAAAAAGAAGCACGGTTCGGGTTGGTCGCTTCCATGGAGAAGAACCGACAAGAAACTCCATGGTTACTCTTTTCCCTTCTCTCTTCTCTTAGCCATACTAATGAGTTTTTCTGAGTCTCAGTACAGTGATTAGTGACACCACGAACGGTAGGTACGGTGAAGGATAACATCGAGAGGAAGCCTGCATACGTCTATGTAGTAATTCAAAGGCGTATCTATAGTCGTGCTTGAGTAACGGCGATGGACTCGCCATCTGTCACGTTAGCACCTAAAACATATCTCTGGTGGAAAGTGGGTGTGTGGGTACTATCTATACACCTCTGCCTACCCTTTCGAGGACCCTTGTGGGAAGGTGTGAAGAGATATATATATATATAGCCAATTGAGTCCCACTGCTTGGCAAATGCCCCCCTCCAGTCCTTCCAATACTGATAAAGCAATACTGATTTAATATAATTACCATAATAAAGGATTGAAATCTATACGTTATGAACACATCCAACTCGCTACTTGAATATACTCGTTTCCAAAAGAGACGCATACGTTTATGAAGAAATTAAAATACGTGTGTAAGTATTTATGTAGATAGAAGGAAATATCACTCCCTCTCCGCAGCCTTGCCAACGTGTTGTGAAATTGTTGTTACACTTAGGTTTACAAAAATCATTGGTACAGTCGGGATTCAAACTTGCGGTTATTCTCCATGGAAACCACCAACCCGAACCGTGCACCTTTTTCGACAGAGACAGGGAGAGTGAAACGCCAGTTCTCTCGTCTTACCTACTACTTACATACACCTATTGCGCTTCGTCCACATTCATTAGTCTCTTCATACATACTCGCCGGTTTCAAGTAGTTTTGACGTTCTATCTTTTACAGCTAAGCAAGTGTGGTGAATGAACTTAATCTGATTAGAGCTTCATGCAACATTATTTAGATCCGAGGAACTTATCAAATTACGTGCGTTACGTCATAGTAGTTAGTGATAAAGAGTCCCATATTAACATAGGACATGAGATTGAAACAGAGCAATAAATCTTGTAGATATTATAGATTAATGTGTTTAATATAAATAGGTGTTCTTTTAGTTATTAGGCCAGTCAATTCGGTCAAAATGAAGTTCTTAGTGGGCGCAGTGTTAGTACTAGCAGGTAATTCTTCAATATTTCCTTATCAGAGTAAACAAACAAGATTACCAGAGCTACCAATTACACTAAGGCGATCTTATTTGCTTTATCAGCATAATAGGCGAACTTTTTTTTTATACTGGCGAACAAGCATGTGGACCACCTGATGGAAAGCGGTTTCCATAGCTTATTTACGTCTCTATGTTTGGAGTTCTGGGTAGGAGATTGTGTGTCTGATGATCAAAGTGGTCGAGTGTGTTATATCGGTAAATGGGCAAATGCTAGAGCAAGTGAATGAATTTGTATATCTGGGAACCATGTTCACACGGGATTCAAAGTATGAAAAATATATTGAAAGAAGGATAACTGCTGGAAATAAGGTGAATGGAGCCATGTTGGCGTTGATGGGCAGTAAAAGTCTGAGCAAGAATGCTCAAGTTGCTGTCCACAACGCGGTATTGGTACCTACCTTATTGTATGGTAGCGAATCAAACAACAACGAAAAAACATGCGGTCCGCCTGATGGTAAGCGGCTACCACCGCCCATGGACGCTTGCAACCCCAGGGGTCATGCTCGCGGGAATCCGTTCAGTTCTTGAAGAACTCCATGCTATACTCTCCAGGGAAAACCTCAACGGGGAGCCCCTTCCGCCTGAGTGTTCGCGAAAGGAAACTCCTTTGAAACCACGTAGAACGTTTTGTGATTCCAAGGTATGGGGATGAAAAATAAATTAATTAATTGTTTCAGCCGTTGTGTATGGCAGCAATGCCGGGCGTATCGTTGGTGGCTCTGCCACTACGATCTCCAATATCCCCAGCATAGTCCAAGTGGAACGCAACACCCTCCTCTGGGCACAGATGTGCGCGGGCAACGTGATCACCTCCACATACATACTTTCCGGCGCTAGTTGCTTTAGCGGAATGTGAGTAGCACTTAATACAGCAGTTGCTTAAATATGGGGTATGGTAATTAAAAGAGCCGTGGTGGCCGACTAGTTCGAGTTGCCTGCGACACAAAGATCGCAAGTTCGAATGCCGACCGTACCAATGAGTTTCTCTGTACTTAAGTATAACGATTTGTCACACCACGAGCTTTACGTGGAACGAAAAGCATCGAGAGGAAACCTGCATACTTCGAGAAGCAATTCAAAAACTTATTTAAAGGTTATACATACCTTGTCGTGCTTGAGTAACGGCGATGGACTCGCCATCTGTCACGTGGCACCTATAATATATCTCTGGCGGCATTGAGTGTGTGCGTACTACCTATTCACCTCTGCCTACCCCTTCGGGGACCCTTACGGGAAGGCATCAGGATATATAAAATAAAAAAAAAATTGATTATACAGCGTCACCCCACATACTGAAGTCTGCTTACCGACATTTACAATTCAAGTTTATTTAAGAGCCTTGAAGAACAGTCTTAATAACGATGATTAGTCCCACCATGAGGCTAACTGTGAAGGAAAACATCGAGAGAAAACCTGTATTGAGAAAGAAAGAGAGATAGAAACGTTAAAGAAGATATTAAACACGTATAGCTTGAGAAATGGCATTAGACTTATAAGACTCGCCATCCGTCACGTTGGTACGTAAAATATATCTCTCCTAGCCTATGCCCGCGGCTTCGCCCGCGTGGAAAGAGCAACATACATATTTGCCTTTATAGTATTATAGATCTTTCGGGATTCAAATGTAGCCTATGTCTTAATCCTGGGTATAAGCCATCACCGTAAAAAAATATCAGTAAACCGGCTTTTTTTCATTCGTAAAAATGTTTTTTTTTTCAATAAAAAGTATCCTATGTTACTTCTTATACCTCCAGGAATATGTGTACAAACTTTCATGATAATCGGTTATGTAGTTTTTACGTGAAAGCGTAACAAACAAACTTACATTCACATTTATAATATTATTAGTAAGGATACACAATAGCCTGATGGGTATGTATCACGTGTTTCAGCTTATTCGATATCCGAAACCGGCGTGTCCGCGCCGGAACCACATTCCGCGGCGTCAGTGGCGTCGTCGTCGAATTGGTTCGAGTCATCAACCACCCCACTTACAACTCTGCTACATTCAATGGCGACATAAGCGTGGCCCAGTTGGCCACGCCCTTGATCTACAGCCAGAGCATTCAGCCACAAGCTATCATCGCTCAAGGATTTGAATTGCCCGATAATTTACCCGTAGATCTGGCGGGATGGGGAAGTTCTGAGGTAGCTATTAGTTAATTTACTCAATGTGGCCCGCGAGTGAATACTGATTCAGTCCTATGTTTTTTTGCTGGAATACTTTTAATTTATCCTTCGATATGTTTGGAGATTTGAATTAAGTTGATCCAGCTAAAGCCTTCTCTATACCAAAATTCAAACTTGGTACCGTTATACCGTGATAGAACAATCATTTACATTTATAATATTGTGTATTTGAGTTACATACATACATATCATCACGCCAAGTCCCTAGCGGGGTAGGCAGAGAATATAGAGCGCCAGTTCTCTCTAGACTTACATACTTCTTTCGCTTCGTCCACATTCATCAGTCTCTTCATACATGCTCGTCGGTTTCGAGTACTCTTAACGTTCCCGTCCTTCAGAGTCCGATCTATTTGATCCAGGTAGTTGGAACGTGGCCTTCCTCTGCCTCTTCTTGCACACACTTTTGCTTTGTATATCTGTTTCGTCAATCTTTATTCACTCATCCTTTCTATGTGTCCAAACCAACGTAACATGCCTTTCTTCATCTTTACAATTGTATTTGAGTTAATCTACCTAAAGTCTTCTCTATACCAAAATTCAAATTTACAACCGTGATAGAACAAACACACATTGTAATATAACGGAAAAATTGCAAGTTCGAATTCCAACCGAGCCAATGAGTTCTTTCTGAACTTTAGTACGGTGATTAAACACATCACGATCTTTTCGGCAAAGGACAACATCCAAACGTAACCTTAATACGTTTGAGAAGAATTTAAGACATATCTATAGTATAGACGGTAGTAAATGGATGGAATTGCATCAGAGGCGGCAACAAAAGCCCAGCTTTTGTATGAATGACTAGCTGTGCCCGCGACTACGTCAGACGTCTGCGTGAATTTTAACAAAATAACTTTGTTCAGTTTCCACAATAAAAGGAGTCTAAGTTATTTCCTTTAACATCAGCTAGTAACCAGTAAAAGTCCCGTTAAAATCGGTCCAGTCGTTTCTGAGATTACCCGGAACAAACAGACAGACAAAAATTGTAAAGAATGTCATATTGGTGTATGTACCGTTTATACATCCACATGCATTTGGTAAAAAGCGGTTATGTTAATATTACAAACAGACACTCCAATTTTATTTATTTGTATAGATGACAGTAATACTCCAGTTGTAATTTCTGTTTGTTTCAGATCAACGGCCCAGCGGCCCTAATCCTCCAGAAAGCTTCCGTACTGACGGTCAATCACGATGTGTGTGCTGAGAGGTACGCAAGCCTCGAGGGTTCATCGGCTGTCGTCACTGACTCCATGCTCTGCGCCGGTCTCCTAGACGTGGGTGGTGTGGATGCTTGCCAGGGAGACTCGGGTGGTCCTCTTATCTTCGACGACATCCTCGTCGGCATCATCTCCTGGGGCAATGGATGCGCCAGCGCGGCCTACCCTGGTGTCTACACCAACGTCGCTTACTACACAAACTGGGTTATCGATACTGTTGGTTAAATAAATGTTGAAAATATAGAGAGTTATAAGCAAATTGTGATTTATTTGCGAGATGACACATATGCACACATACATACATACATACGATGATACATAATTTCGTCAGTCGGAAAAAATCTTTTGAGTCGGAGTTGAACTTGCACGATAGCTGAATTAAAATAGGATAAAGTATTTTTAATTGTAAGTGAAAATTTATATATTTATATGAGGATCATAAATCTACTCTTGTTCATTCTTCTTTCCCTGTCCAATCGGTCTTACTCTGGAATGCGCTCCCCCCGGAAATCAGGATGTGTAATAGCCGTGACACATTTAAAGCGAAAGTGAAGCAGCTTTACTTCCAACATGCAGAAACTGAATAATATTTATGTGTATTATATGATATTTATATATATTATATATATGTACATGTATTATAAGTAGATTTATTCGTATTTATACATTATCTATTATATAATTAGATGTATGATATTAAAATAAAAATATAATAAGTATGATATTATTACATATTATATTGCATAGTATATTATAATAATATATAAAGAATTTATGTTTATATTTCCTAACTATTTATTTCTTTTATAGCCTGCCATGCCTATCTCTGCATCACCCAAAGGTTAACTGGTAGAGAATGCCTTCGGCATTAAGTTCGCCTTAGCAAAATGTTTTGCAGGAAGTTTTAATAAAAAAAAAAAGAAAAAAAAAATAGGTAAAGTACAAAAGATATACGATAAGTCATTGACGATAATGCCTACAGTTGATGTGAACTGTGTCGCAGATATTAACACTAATCTCAGGATAGAGATGTTCAAAGTTACTGTAGATACAGTAAGTAGCAGTGTATGTGTGTGAGCGCACGGGCGTGTATGTATGTTTCCTCTTATATGAGTGGCTTAAGGGCCACACTTTAAATTCTCTCTTCAAAAAAATCTCCCAATTAGTTCACATTTAACGTGGATGAAACCGTTGCCAGCGGTTAATGGTAATCGAATTCACTTTGCAAACGCATGCTCACATAATGCAGATAAGCTGCGAAATGTCTTGAAGAATTAATTATATATACAATATATCTTCGTACTTACTGTAAATAACACAGATAAGACGTAGCTAATTTATCCTTGATTCAAAAGCCTGGATTAATCCAACGTTTGCTATGCGATAATTTATCAGAAAATTATCGATTGAATAAATTATAATATAATAATAATATATCCTCACGCCTTCCCACAAGGGTCCCGAAGGGGTAGGCAGAGGTGTATAGGTAATACCCACACACCCACTTTCCGCCAGAGGTATATTAGGTGCCAACGTGACACATGGCGAGTCCATCGCCGTTACTCAAGCACGACTATACATACGCCTTTGAATTGCTTCTCAGACGTATGCAGGTTTCCCCTCGATGTTTTCCTTCACCGTTAAGCTCATTGTGTGACTAATCACTGTACTTAAGTTCAGAAAAACTTATTGGTACAGTAGGGATTCGAACTTGCGACCTTTGCGTCGCAGGCAACTGCTCGAACCACTCGGCCACCACGGCTCTCTCGATCGATTGAATGATTTTAGATTCTTAACATAACGCCGAGTCCCTCGCGAAGTTGGCAGAGATAATTAATCTATCATCATCAGTGTCTGCAGTAGTCATGACGTCACGTCATGACTATTGATTGTTCGATCGGTGATATAAGATCATTTCAGCCGTCGATGTGGACCATATAGGTAGTGCCATCTACGAAGACGCGCCCCACCAATGTCTAGTTAAGGAGTCGCGGGGTGCGGGTAGTATAGCCCGAGTTTATAAATAGTAGTGTGCGTGTGCACTCATAGATAATCAGTGTGTTCCGACAATACTCAAACATTAGTGGAAGGTTGCACACTTACACAATTAACCTCACGCCTTTCAACTAACGTCCCCGAAGGGGTTGGCAGAGGTGTATAGGTAATACCCATACACCCACTTTCCGCCAGAGATATATATTAGGTGCCAGCGTGACAGATGGCGAGTCCGTCGCCGTTACTCAAGCACACATACATACACCTTTGAACTTCTTCTGAGACGTATGCAGGTTTCCTCTCGATGTTTTTCTTCACCGTAAAGCTCGTGGTGTGACTAATCAGTACACTATTAACCGTAGGGAAGAATAGTGTGGCGCATCTTAATGGATGGCGCTACCTATATGGTGAATCAATTGCATGATATTTGGCATTTATTTATTAGCTAGATTAAAACATAGTATTTGTTAAATAAAAACTGTTAATGGAAATAAATTTAACATGGATGTTATAGCGTAGAATCGGTAGTACTCAAATATGTGACGTTCAAAAAGAGTTTCCTTTCGATTAATTATTTTTTTTATTTCTAAGATTTTTTTTTTTTACTTAAAATGTATCTGTGCAGTGTATAGAGAGTAGACAGTGGATCGTAACTTCTAACTATCTAAAGAAAAATCTAATCCCTGATAGAAAAAATCCCACTTGAAAATGAACAAAAAGTTTTTGAAATTAATAAAAAAAAATTTAATCGTAGTCTAATATTATCAAACGGCAGTTGATACAATCCAGGAGGTGAAGGAGGAGACGGCCGTGGCGACAACAGGGTACTCATCTCCAGCGTCGACCTTGCCGAAGGACAATAGACCGACGACCACGTTGTCGTAGATCAAGGGAGCGCCCAAGTCCCGGCTGTCAAAGTCCCGACCGGACAATAGCAGTCCAGCGCAGATCATGTTCTCGGTAACAGTTTCGGGATCTTCTGTCACGAGGTACTGCTCAAGGCAGGCGTCGTTGTTGCGGATGTAAAGGCTCAAACTATACAAGTTATCGTCTGCGACCGTCGGCGACCCTTGCTGTTGGTACAAAACATTCATTTGAGAAAAACAAGTCTACTTTGAACTTCCTACTTTCTCTCAGGCTTTGTCTTACGCTGACATCAGTGGTGTCGAAGCGTATAAAGAGATAGTAGAGGAATCAATTCTTTTTTTAATACCTCTGAGGTGATAAACAAGAATATGAAGAAGATGATAATATTATAGGTATATATATATATATGCAATACTAGAGGTAGACATCGTGAGGAAACCTGCATACGTCTGAGAAGCAATTCAATGGCCTTTGTATAGACGTGCTTGAGTAACGGCGATGGACTCGCCATCTGTCACGTTGGCACCTAATATACCTCTGGCGGAAACTGGGTGTGTGGGTATTACCTATACACCTCTGCCTACCCTTTCGGGGACCCTTGCGGGAAGGCGTGAGGATATATTAATTATATTATTTTTACTAGAGGTAGACGATGTCTGAATTTCTAATGGATGGACGACTCCTTGCAGTATTAGAGATAAGCTGTTTCCGCACATACTAGCACAGGTATTCGTTTTGCAATGTCGAAGTGTTGCCATTGAAAGGTTAACTATCAAGTGTACACAATAAAAATCCGTGTATCAGAAAGCACTCTAAGCTTTCTAAGTCCTTTGGCATTACGTAGTACCTTTGACGATTGGTTGAACTGGTTCATCCCGAGTAATCCATGGTCTAAAGATCATGTTCAGCCTTTAGACTTAGAGAACTAGGGCTTTACGCTACTCTCCCTTCTCACTCCGTTAGGTAATTTATACATAGCCTGATAAGAACAATCATGCTGTCCAGTCCAGTCCCTCACAGGGAAGGCTGGGAGGGTAGAGCGCCAGTCATCCACAGTTATCCTCACAATCGAATACATCAATACAATACCTTGGGAGAATTCCATACAACTTGCAAAAGCAAAGCAAAAATTATGGTAACTAGACAACGATATATATCTTAATATAAATAATTATTCTCCTATGCGGCGGGCCTCATTTGGTATCCAACCGGCGACCTCACGCTTCGCAATTATAAGCTCTGACAACAAGACCAGACGGCCGTAAATAAGAGAATCATAATGATATGAAGAAAAAAGCAGTGAGATACTCACAGCAGTGTTACCCCATCCCACGAGGCGGAGAGGCAGGTAGTCTGGGAGGTCGACGCCCTGGCCCAAGATCTGGGCCTGCTGGACTGTGTGGCCAAAGGCAATATAGTTCTCGAGCCTGACGACTGCGATGTCGCTGTCCTCACCCAGGAGACCGTAAGATGGGTGGACGGTCGCAGTGCCTACAGTATAGACATCACCGTATTCGCGGCTCCTGCTGGACGCGCCAAGGATGACACGACGGTTTTCGGAAATGTAGAGCCTGAAAAAACACGTATTTGTATTCAAAGTGTTAGTTCATTTCAACTGTCATCTGAATCCGTCCAGCTGCTTAGGTAAAGAGTGCCAAACAAAATTTCGCATGTATAATATTATTTATAGTGATTTCGGATTGTAAATAATAATAAATTTAATTGATATTCTAAGGATAAGAGAATGACTTAGAATCCGAATTGAATGATATATGTGGCGTGGCGATCGTGTTTCAAAAATAAGTTTTTTACGCAAGTGATGTTGGGCGGGATAGCTAGTATTTATTATATGTTCAGACTCCTTAGCCTACACGTAGGGTCCCTAAGGGAAGGCAGAGTTATGCTCTTTTTAAGATAAACTTTAGGTTATGAATGTATAGATATTGAGACAGTCCATTTAGTCTTTGAATTTCACTCAAAGGCATACACAGTTTATTCTTTCTGTCTTCTATTATAGTATTTTATCAAAGTCTACTTGAATAAAACAAAACTCCTTACAGTTACTCCTTACCTTACAGTTACAGTTACAGGGGCACAATGTACGCAAGTTTCCTAGCAATGTTTTCCTTCATCATAAGGCTCGTGGTGTGACAAATCACTGTAGGTAGGTACTTAGTTCAGTGTAAGTTACCATCGGTTTGAACTTTTAATCTATGTTTGGCAGGTTACTATTTAAGGAACTCAGCCACGTCTTTCAAATAGTACGTTTACAGCGCCAATGTTACTTACAATCCAGAGAAGCATGAGGCGGTACTAAGAATATGAATGTTGGTGATGATGCTGCCAGCACAAGTCTGGGTCCAGACGTTGACCAGAAGACTCTCCACTTGGGCCAAGCTGGGTACTTCGTCGATCGTGATGAGGGTACCGAGATCGGCTGAGGCCGCACCAGCTGGAATTTGAATAAATACACTTTACTTATAATATCGCATGACATCTGAAATAGTCCTATATTATACAGAACGTATATCTTTCTGAATCAATACACAAAATAGCCCCTGATACTGCACAACGCAAGCAGCCAGCGTTGCTCCTTCCGGAACTAATTTGTTCACTATACCGATATTAGATCGAATCCGTCATTATGCCAAGGCAGCTGGGGGGAACGAGGGTGTAATTGTAGATTGAAGAAAAACATGTATCTTTGATTTGGGCTTGTGAATTTGGAGTCTTTGACTTTTTACTTTGGAGTATTGTTAAAGAATGCCGAGAAAGAAGTGGAATAATTATCGTCTTATATATGTAAGATAAAGAAAAAATATATATCATGACGCAAAGGGAGGTAAAAGAGGTCGCGACCAGAAACGATACCCGGCTATTATCCATAATATTCGAACCAAAATTACCTGCAAGCAAAACGAAAACCCAAGCGAGCGACGGCGCCATTTTACCAATCCGTGGAGAGTTTGCTGCTAATCTAAAGGCGTTTAGCCTTTTATACTAATCGTCATTACGTCGCCGGTTAGCTATCTTTAGCTTATGTGGGATTATAAATATTGGACGTTAGCTTCGACTGGTGACTTTGTGTGGTCTCTAGTAGTCACTTTCAATACCATTATCATCGTGACAGCGGAAGTAATTGTTTAAGGACGAAATTCAAGCACGACATTATGAAGATCTTTAAGGAACGTGTGAAGACGTTTGACGCAACGCGCGTTAGATACCCCTGGTGTTGCAGGCGTTGATGGGTGGCGGTAACCGCTTGCCAACAGGCGGGTCTCACGTCTGTTTACCTGAACGTTAGGACTCGGATGATATGTATGTATGTATGGTAAACGTTTTTTTACTGTATAGTTTTGTGCATCGTACAGGGTCAACTTTTATATGATGCTCAGTCGCTACTTTAACAGTCGTTTGCAGTAGTTTTCTTGACAATAGACAGACAGATGCATCCCAATATGTTTGTGTATATATATATATAAACAAATATATACGCACATCTTGGTTAATGTATTTCACGCAGGTCCACAAATCACTGATAGCTTCACTGTTGATACGTATTGAGCAATAATCTGATCCACTACGATTATTGTTCCCTGTACATAGTGACGTTTAAATAGTCGTTGATAATATTTTATTGCATCCTGTGATGATTCTAATATTTCAGATCACTGATTAAATTTATACTTCGCTAAGCTAAATTTTAACGTTGAAATTCCATAGTTTGTATACCCTCACGCCTTACCACAAGGGTTCCTGGAGGGTAGGAAGAGGTGTGTAAGTTGTACCCACACACCTACTTTCCGCCAGAGATACATTTTAGGTGCCAACGGAACCGTTGGCGAGTCCATCGCCGTGACTCAAGCACGCTATACATACGCCTTTGAATTTCTTCTCAAACATATGCAGGTTTCTTCTCGCTGCTTTCCTTCACCGTGAAGCTCGTGGTGTGACTAATATATCGTATACTTTTTTTTTTATTATTATTCTACTTAAGTTCATAAGAACTCATTGTCGTCCTCGTCATCGGCTCGGTATTCGAACTTGCAATGTTAGTTTTACAAGCTACTCGAACCTCGACATCGAATTTTCTGAACTTTTTTTTTTTATTATTTATACCACTTGGGTGACAAACAAGCATGCGGTCCACCTCATGGTTACCGCGGTTACGGCGGTTACCGCCGCCTATGGACGCTTGCAACACCAGGGGTATCACTCGCGCGCCGCCGACCCTGCAAGAATCTTTTCACACCATTTTTTTTTAAGCACTTTTGTCGCACAGCGTCTATGTCACTCCGTGAGGACACCTGGATATAAAAGTAATTAAAATCTACGCATATTTCTGGACTTAAGTACATAAATTGCTCCTCAAGTAGAGAGTTTATTATGTTAGTTAACCTTTTTCTACCCGTACGTAAAAATATACGTTAAAAAAGGAAACCGGGACAGTTTTCTTCACCATATCTTCTTCTGACAGGTTCTTTTACTTGGAAATGATGTTAATTTTAATTAATATGTGACGTTCAATAAGTGTTCCCTGTGTCCCTTACATTCATTAAAAGATTTTTGATTTTGATTTTAGAAAACACCAATTTTAATTTAGAATTTTCGGACCACTTGGCCACCACGGCACTTAATCGAGCTCATTTGAATTTGTCATTCTCGCTTCTTTCAGTAATGATGACATTTTGTAAATTTCAGTGTTCGTTCTGAACAGCTATGCCTAGACGTGGGACCTTTTAACATATGGCGATGTGACAGGAGGCGGGGAGCCATGAAGATTCTTGGGAGATTATTATTAGTAATTTTCAATATAGGAATAACAATTTCATAATAAAGTCATAAATCATAGCAGGTCTTCATATATAATTCCGGCGACCGGATGTTTTTAAATACATGGTATCAACCAAATAAATACTATGGGATTAAAATGATAAAAGTACTGTCTTGTACCGGAATATAGTTGGCTTTTCGCAAGATGGCGCTCACTTGTAAACATCGGTTCTCGTTTGTTTAATTTAAAATAATTCTCTAAAAATTTAGTTTTGCGATTATATAAACCTTAATGTTTGAAAAACAGTCATTGTACACTAATGCTTGTGTGGAAATGTTATCTCATTGCAAAGTGACCCTTTACGCTGGATAATTACGTGACTAAACTGAAGTGATCTATAACTTTTGATTGAAGTGACTTTATGTGCGAATGTAAGACGTTTAGTGCAAAATAACAACAAAACCATCTGTGAGTAACTAAAACTTGAACTAAAACCTGCTTGAATGCCTTTTTATTAAGTGTTCCTAATATTGACGCATCATTTTTACAATTGTGTGGGTCGCTTGATATTTTCAAAT
>JACCPG010006928.1:0-28235 GCA_016069955.1 Drepana arcuata
CTCAAATCAACTGGCGTGAATGAGGGCGTGATTGTAAAGATGAAGAAAGGCATGTTACGTTGGTTTGGACACATAGAAAGGATGAGTGAAGAAAGATTGACGAAACAGATATACAAAGCAAAAGTGTGTGCAAGAAGAGGCAGAGGAAGGCCACGTTCCAATACCTGGATCAAATAGATCGGACTCTGAAGGACGGGAACGTTAAGAGTACTCGAAACCGACGAGCATGTATGAAGAGACTGATGAATGTGGACGAAGCGAAAGAGGTATGTAAGTCTAGAGAGAACTGGCGCTCTATACTCTCTGCCTACCCCGTTAGGGACTTGGCGTGATGATATGTATGTATGTAAATTTTGCTATGAAGCCTTTTTAAGCTTTTATTTTTTGCATGAGTCTACTCTCCTCATCCGTTTCTTACACTATTTTATACAGACAAGGGAAATTGTTCAAAATGACATACAAAATAGCCGGACAGTATTCGAACAAATTTATAGAGTGGCAGGGACCGACCGACGGACAAAAGATGCATTTACATAGCAAATTGAAGGGCTACGAATGCTACGCCGCTCCGATGCTACGAGCTACGAGCTTTGTGATCCTTGGAGTAGAGTTAGGTATAAGGCTTGTAAAGTTTAGATTTGGGTTCCTCGTATATAGGCTTTCATTTGATATTTCTCGTTTATTCCGTTAATGGTTAGTTGCTAAACAGGTTACTGGCTGGAAGTAAAGCGAATAAGGCAGCCGATCAATTTAGAATGGAAGGTGTACTCGCTGTACGGTGAATATGGACAATGATATTGATAAATGTATGTATGTATGGTTAGATTTATAGTTAGGTTAGAGCCGTGGTGGCCGAGTGGTTCGAGCCAACGTGACAGATGGCGAGTCCATCCTCGTTACTCAAGCACGACTATACATACGTGTTTGAATTTCTTCTCAGACGTATGCAGGTTTCCTCTCGTTGTTTTCCTTCGCCGTAAAGCTCGTGGTGTGACTACTAAGTTCAGAAAAACTCATTGGTACAGTCGGGATTCGAACTTGCGACCTTTGCGTCGCAGGCAACAGCTCAAACCACTCGGCCACCACGGCTATTTTTACTTTTTTTACCCACTTTTTACCTTAATGCTTAATATGAAATATAGATACGGTACATTTTTTCTCTCTGTCTGTCTGTTTGTTTCAGATTATCTCTGAAAAGGCTAGAGCGATTTTGACGGGATTTTTACTGGCCGATATATGATGTAAAAAGGAGTAACTTGTATTTTAGAAATTAAACGATAACTTTTTTGATAAATTCCACGCGGACGAAGTCGCGGGCACAGCAAGTTTGGTAATTTTAACTAAGCAAAAGAGGTCTGTAAGTCCATTAAGCTCACTCTACTCTAGAGAGGCGTCTCCCTCTGCCCACCTCCTGATAGGCTCTGGTGACGTTAAGCTAAATAATAATAAAAGAAACCTGCGTTAGGCTTCCTTATACAGTGATATAAACTAGCTTTTAATACGTAGCAATAACGACTTATAACAATGAAATAAAATGCTACTGAGCGGAAACTACGGGCAATTGAACTAATGAAACCATACAGATCCTGGACAATGTGACATACACACATACTAAATACTCGTACCTAAGTATGTCTACTACTAACCTATAAATATATCATGCCTTAAAAACAGTTTAAAATCCCCGATTCCACCGAATATCATTTCAATAAGCGATGAAGGGGAGGCAGGGGTGAATTGAAACCCTTTTTTTCGCCAAAAATATGATCACGTCGACGTATTTAAGGCACAACCATACACATGTAACGTCTTTGAATTTCTTCTTTAACGCTTGCAGGTATTCTCCGTCAATCTTTTCCATTACCTTTAAGCTCGTATGTATGATTAATAACTATACTTAAGTTCAATAAAAGCCCATTCTTACTACAGGGCAGTGGTGGCGTAGTAGTTCAAGTAGTTGCTTGCAACACAAAGATTGCAAGATCGAATCCTGACAGGACCAATTAGTTTTTCTTAACGTAAGTATAGTGATTAGTCACACCACGAGCTTAACGTTGAAGAAACATCGAAAGAAAACCTGCATACGTCTGAGATAGTAAATGAAACGCGTTTGTATTTTGCCACTACGATTCTGTAATTACGATTAGAAAAACTTTATTTATTTTATTTATTTATATGCTTTAATGTACACCATAATTGAATCAGGACAGAACACCATAGACAGACAAAGTACAATTGGCGGTCTTATCGCACTCGGCGATCTCTTCCAGACAACCTTTGGATGGAATAGATTGATATTGATATACAGGTAATTTGGTAGTTGAAAGTGTACTACTTACTAACTTTACACATACCTCCGGAGTTTGCACTTACACATTTACTTTTGCACATAACTCAATTAAACGACGACTTTGGAAACTATAATTCGTTTAATAATAAAGAAGTCGAAACACAGTAGGTACTCTATCTGTTACAACGCACCATTTATCGTTGTTACTATTACAAAGTATCATAACGCTGCAATGATACTCTCAAACATTTGTTCAGACATTATGCACCCTCTAGGTTTAATGCAAAAACTTGATATCATTAATATAAACGACCCTAACAAATGTATTTTCTCCGCGATCGAGTCGTGTGCAATTTGTAGTGAGTATACATTTTAATAAAACGCAGTAGACCGGCGATATTACTTAAGAGTTAAGATGGGGAAGAATGGACCTATTACTTATCTACACTAATATTATAAAGAGGAGAGATAGAGCCGTGGTAGCCGAGTGGTTCGAGCAGTTGCCTGCGACGCAAAGGTCGCAAGTTCGAATCCCGACTGTACCAATGAGTTTTTCTAAACTTAAGTACAGTGATTAGTCACACCACGATCTTTACGGTGAAGGAAAACATCGTGAGGAAACCTGCATACGTCTGAGAAGAAATTTAAAAGGTATTACCTATACACCTCTGCCTACCCCTTTGGGGACCCTTATGGGAAGGCGTGAGGAGAGATTTGTGTGTACTACTAGACCGATTTAAAAAAAATCTTTCATTATTGGAAAGCTACATTCAACCTGAGTGACATAGCCTATATTTTATTTTATAAAACAAATCTTATGTCCACCCGTGCGAAGCCGGGACGGAGCGCTAGCGACAGTATAAAGTTTTTGTATGTGCATACACATAGGGTGTTCAGAGTGTCAAAAGTTCTAGGACTTCAGGGAGTTCTAAATAATACTACTCGTGTAGTAGCCAATCAATGTAGGTACTTTAATAGACACTGATATTATAAACCTGAAGATTTTGTTCTGAGGAACGGCTAATCCGATTTGAAAATAACTTTTTGCATTAGATAACCCGTTTATGAAGACCAAGGGAGCGGTGAAGTCAAATTAAACGTGAGTAAAACCAGGGGACATAGCTAGTTACTAAAAGCGTTAGTGGTTGCCGTTGGGGACCTAGGAAATGGGGAATCTTGAACACTTATCGAGTTCGAGTTCAGTGATTTGTAGCACTGTATGTTAAAAAGTCTCTTAGGAAGCTTAAATTTGAGATGTAATTTTTTTTATCAATCGCCTTGGTACTTAAGTATTAATACATCATGAAAATTTTATTATTACCTTACTACTTTTTTTCTTTATACAACAATAGTGGCAAACAAGCATACGGCCCACCTGATGGAAAACGGTTACCGTAGCCCATTTACGCTCACGATACCGAAGTATCACTTGCGCGTTGGCACTCTGTGTTCGGAGAGTTACAGTGTGTTGGCAGCATAATGGGTTTAATCCCTCTGCTTCCAACACAATGTAATAATCCTCCCCGCTCCCCAAGGAGCTAATTACTGGAAACCTTATTCACCGCGTAGGTGGAGGTCCTGCCCCAGTCGGGCAGCTCCGAATTCGAACGGGAAACCCGTTATGTCCTACCTCTCTTAAAACTACTAATCTACTAATCTCACATTAAATCTCTGATCTGATAAACATTCATACAACATAGGAGAACCCCTGTGGGAAGAGGTTAAACGAACCTTCAAATCGCTGAAGACACATTTTGGTGACAGATGGCGAGTCCATCGCCGTTTCTCAAGCACTATTAAACACAATTCTTTAAATATATTTTCAAACTTATGCAACTTTCTCTCGCTGTAAAGCTAGTGTTATTAATTATTTTTCCAAGTTCAGAATAAAAGTAATTAGTTCAGTCGGGATTCGAACCTACACACATTGCGTTGCTCATCGAACCACACGGCCGACGAGTTCAATTGTATATTATACAGTTGTAACACAATTGCATGGCCAAAATGATTGCAGACATTTGAAAACCAATGAGCCGAGTACAATGCAAGCTAGTAGCAACCGTGTGTAAAATAAAGTTTTATTTCGATTATCGTTGGATCGTCGCGGCTGCGTCCGGTCTCATTACGGGAACGATTCAATTCCGACACGACACCGACACGTTCGCTCTAATGATAATGAGCGCTCGTGCGGCCTGTGATTGGCTATTGCCGGTAATGATGGATATTTAAATAACTGCTCTTTATGCCAATTGCGAATTTCAATTACATAAATGGCTTCAAATATAACGTAGTAGCGTCGGTTAAGCGATTATTATAAATATATAATATATCCTCACGCCTTCCCATAAGGATCCCCCAAGGGGTAGCCAGAGGTGTAAGTAAGGTGTGTAAGTAGTACCCATAAGCCCACTTTCCGCCAGAGATATATTTTAGGTGCCAACGTGACAGATGGCGTGAGTATGTCGCCGTTACTCGAGCAGGACTATACACTCGCCTTTGAATTGCTTCTCAGACGTATGTAGGTTTCCTCTCAATATTTTCCTTCACCGTAAAGCTCGTGGTGTGACTAAACTGTACTTAAGTTCAGAAAAACTCATTGGTACAGTCGGGATTCGAACTAGCGATATTTGTGTCGCAGGCTACTTACTCGAACCACTTGGTCACCACGGCTCTCACGGTGTATTCACAATACATAATGTGTAACACTATCGCCAATTTTAAATATCTCTTATCATCGAAAAGGGCACAATTCCAAGCTTCTATTGACTACAAAACAGGAATCGACGTAGTTCAGTGAAGCAGTAAAATTTAAGTGTTATCCGTAGGCTTAGAGATACAGCCTTTGTGCAGGTACGCCTGTCTATACTGTTCCTTGTAGATCAGATAGTCTGTGTGTATTAATTGCTTGCGACCCACCACGGCACGGGTAATATTATTACTTCATAGGATTGTGGACAACTGAATACAGTTTCAACAAGTGAATTGTAAAAATACACCGTGTAACAATCGTCTGTGTAAAGTGTATAAGGCGAGTGTGAATGAGCATGTGTGAAGAGAATAAAGAAAGTGGTCGAAGCGAAAGAAGTGTGTAAGGATCGTAGCAAGTGGAAAGAAGTGGTTTCTGCCTACCCCTACGTGATAATAATATGTATGTTTGTTTCGCAGTTTCTTTTCCAGGCAGATATTTTTCTTGGAAACGGTGGTAACTTTAGTTTTTATTAAGTATATGACGTTCAATAAATGTTCCCTGTGTCCCTTACGTTGAATAAAATATTTTGATTTTTGATTTAGTATGTATGTAACAATCGCCTGGATATCAATTTTAATAGCGATCAAAATTTGATCTTCTCTTCAAGCCGGTCTGTGTGGACGGGCCTTGAAGAACGCTTCAGACATTGCCTACGCCCGTAGGACACGCTTAACACTGAGTAGTAAGTTTTTTATATATAAAAATGAGTCACGTTAGCTCCTCAGGTCGAGTAAGCGTGGAAAGTGAAGGCCTCCAGGTGATGCACCTGTGGCCAAAGTTACCCGCAATTTAATTATTTATGGAAATGGAGCCACGGTCGCTTCATGTAAATTGTTTTGGAACTTGTTAGTTTGTCTCCTCTCTCGTGCCTGTTTCTTGGTATGCAGGTGACGGCCTGTTGGGAAATAAATATACAGAAATATACAAATATACAGATTTTACCACAATTTCCAACATATGGTCGATGTGCTTGGAGGGATCTCCCTCCCAGAGTTACATCTATCTGTAACTCTGGGATTTGTTTTATTAATGTGCTTGCATTTAAGCTATTGGTTGGAAGTAGCGCTGGATAGTGGATAGTGGAGTAGTAGTAGGACAGAGGATGGGGACTTGCGCAGCAGTAGGACAAGGATGGCTTTAAATAAATAAATAAAGAACGTGTGGACGGGTGGAAATCATCGAGGGGAATCCTGCATGTGAGAAATACAAACACAATAGTCGTAATTGAGAAACGGCGATGGACTCGCCGTCTACCACGTTGGGACCGAAAATATATTTCCAGTCCAAATTGGGTTTATGGGTACTATCCCCACTGAATACAGCTCTTGCTGCTTGAAGCTATGTATATAATTAATGAGCTTTACATCGGGCATTACAGCTTTTGGGAATGTGAGAGATAAATCATATCAAAATTGAGTCATGCCCTTGGAGTTGACATGAAAGTTTATTTTTAAACTTATATAATCAATGTTTTTCATCTATACTTATTATTTTATTATTAATTAATATTATAAAGAGGAAAGATTTGATTGTTTGTTTGTATTTAACAAGCTCCGAAACTACTCGACCGATTTTAAAAAATCTTTCACCATTGCAAAGCTAAATTCACCCTGAGTGACATGGGCTATATTTTCTTCCATAAAAAACCTATTCTTCTAAAATCTTCTATAAGTTATATAATCTTCTATATATAATAAGTCTTCTATAATCGTATATAATCAAGTCAGTCTAGTCATAGTAGACTATATTTTGCGGTTGAATAATACCATCCGACTTGCAAGAGGAAACGTACATTCACAGAGCGACTATTACCACCGTAAAGTATCCTGAGACAAAGCGAGTATAACCTTGGTATAACCTAACAAAATAAAATAGAACACAGGTTGTGGTAGGCAAGTAGCGAGCGACACAATTTCACCACAATAAACTGCGGTAATAGAGCAAACCGCACATGTCCCAGAGCTGCGTGTATTCTTAAGCTTGGTACAAATAGATGGGTAATATATAATATCCTATTGCTGAAGCTGTGAGAGCTGTGGTGGCCGAGTGATTCCAGTAGTTGCCTGCGACACAAAGATCGTAAGTTCGAATCTCGACTGTACCAATGAGTTTTTCCTAACTTAAGTTAAGTGATTGGTCACTCCACGAGCTTTACGGTGCGGGAAAACATCGAGAGGAAACCTGCATACATCTGAGGAGAAATTCAAAGGTGCATGTATAGTCGTGCTTTAGAATAGGTGATGAACTCACCATCTGTCACTTTGGCACCTGAACCTGTGGATACTACACACCTTTGCTTACCCCTTCAGACACACACACATATATAAGTTATATAGTGTGCACCAGTCTTTAATATAAGCAGGCCAAGTAACGACATCTCAACTCATGTTTACAAAAATCGCCCGGGAGTCGCTCATACAATTTGTTATGTAAATGCTTTGCGGCATGGCTGGCTATCTCGGCTACTTCTTATAACAATAGCTATGTTAAATGTTTACACGGGAACGTTGCATAAACATGAATAAGTTGCCAAATATTGTACATAGTAATGTGTATTTATTTACCTAGTTATGTAACTACTATGTACTAGTTATATAACTATGGCGTGATGATATGTATGTACATACATACATACATATCATCACGCCAAGTCCCTAACGGGGTAGGCAGAGAGTATAGAGCGCCAGTTCTCTCTATACTTACATACCTCTTTCGCTTCGTCCACATTCATCAGTCTTCATACATGCTCGTCGGTTTCGAGTACTCTTAACGTTCCCGTCCTTGAGAGTCCGATCTATTTGATCCAGGAAGTTGGAACGTGGCCTTCCTCTGCCTCTTCTTGCACACACTTTTGCTTTGTATATCTGTTTCGTCAATCTTTCTTCACTCATCCTTTCTATGTGTCCAAACCAACGTAACATGCTTTTCTCCATCTTTACAATCACGCCCTCATGCACGCCAGTTGATTTGCGAATCTCTTTGCCTTTTTTGTTTACCTAGTTTGTTTATGTTATTAAGTACCTATATAGAAAATATTACTTAGTTCGAAAGTAGGTGTGAGGTTACTACCTATACACCTCTGCCGTACCTTTCGGCGACCCTTGTGGGAAGGCGTGAGGATATATATAGAGTTGCCTTGTAGGGTTGGAATAATATCAATCGAAATTCCCTTCATCAAATTGATCGGACGCTCAAGGCCGGGAACGTCAAGAGTACTCGAAACCGACGAGTATGTGAAGAGACTGATGAACGTGGACGAAGCGGAAGAGGTATGTAAGTCTAGAGAGAACTGGCGCTCTATGCTCTCTGCCTAACCTTGATCTCATAATATTGAGACAGAAACTAAACTTTTCTTCTATAATTATGCAATGTTGAACACATAGCATATAGAATTGCCTACTACTTATGTATAATGACTTTCTCAAACGCCGCGGGTAAGTGATACCGATAGTGAAGCGTTTTTAGCTTGCAAACTGCATTTACGTTGCCCGTTACTCCTGTGAATAGATGCACAACAGTATTTAACTTTTAATTATCTTTTTTTCTTATAAAATTACGTAACCTAAAATTATCTCGTCATGCCAAGCATTCATATTATTTTCCAAAGTTATTACAGATATTAAATTGAGAATTTACAGATAACTTCTGTATTTTTAAATAAATATATTTATCCATATTGTGGATTCATCCCCATATATTGGAACTCACAGATCTCGTATTGTATCGGTGTTAAGAGAGCTTTCTTACGCGCGCGCTAAGGCTGTGGAATAAACTCCTTCCTGAAAGTGCAGCATAGAGTTCTTCGTGGAGGGTGTACCGGTGTCCTTTGCTCTTTAAAAGATTTCTGCAGGGTCGGGAACGTGCGAGCAAACCCTTGGTATTGCGAGTATCCATAGGCGGAGGTAACCGCTTTCTATCAGGCAGGGTGCATGCTTGTTGCCTACTTACTGAAGTTTTTTATTTACGTAAAACGCAATGACATAATGCTAATATAATCCCTACATCGAGACATTTAATAAATACAGTTATACTCAGAATAGAAAACTTACGCTCGCAGATGAAATTGCAGTTTGGATGCATTGCGTCGCTTGAATCAAGGCGAGACTAAGCGGTTCCTATTTCCTCCCGTAGATGGCGTTGTACTGTATCCGGCAGCCTTTGTCGACCATTGTCCGATCACCCTTTCCGGCCTTTATTTCGAAATCACAACGCTTTGTGCCAGCACATGATTTCGTAAATTTCTTTGGTCGTCGACGCAGAAAGCAATAACGGTACAAGTTTGATTCCGAATAGTTGGGAATTCGGGCCTATTTTTCTGCGACTGTTCGAATTTTGTACACCTTTGGAATTTGATGGCGGTCGCTTCCACCGATCAAAGAACTTTGTTTTGAGATGTTGTTTTTGAAGTATTTGAGTAGTATCGTTGATTGGAAATTTCTCGGTTTTCTATAGGAATGCATCGATTCGCGCTCTCAATGTAGTTGTATTGTTTCGTTTTTATTTGGATTCATTGGTACATTAGAGCTGTGGTGGCCGAGTCCTTCGAGTAGTTGCCTGCAACAAAAAGGTTCCAAGGTTCGAATGCTGACTGTACAAATGTATTTGTGTGTACAAAAGTATTTTACCACTAGAAAGATACGGACGTAAAAATAGGTAAAAATATGTATCTATTATCGTAACAATATCTTAACAATATTAATTAAAAACAGTTATTTTTTGCGTTTCTTTGTCTAGGAACTATGATCACTCAAATATGTTTCCTACAAATTTAAACAAAACAGTTAAAGACTGCTGAAACAGTATAATGAAATAAAAATTAATTACTTTTCCTTATGATCTTTCTTCTCTTGCAATAATCTATATGAACATACAAGCTTATTAAATATTTAATACACGCTAGATTCCAACCTACGTACTTATTCTATGCTGCCTGAGAAATCGAACCTGTTCCCGGTAAGAGATTTTACACGGGCCAAATATAAAATGTTTATTATGTTCCGAATTATTTTCAATGGAATGGAGAATAAAAGCGCTATTATTTTTATTTTCGATTGTATAAAACTAACATACATTACAAAACCTATCAACATTATTGTAAAATATAGCTATACTTAGGACATAAATAATACTTCTTCAAAAATTATCATTTAAAGTAATTTTACGTTGGTGTTAATATTCTTTAAGATTTGTATATATAATTTGAGAAAGAAACTGTTTAAATATTCAAACAAATGCATGACAAGGATCTAATACATATATCGGTAGCTACCATTATCATTTGTGGGTGCATTTGTTTAAAGTTAGCACAAAAGTAATCTGTGGTACTGAAACTCATGCAGTCGTATGAAATACAGCTCTCCGCTACCTATAGCACTCGTCCACATATCCTAGTAGCTAGAACATGCCTACATCTATGCTAGACCTATGATATCAGTTGGTCTGATAGCCGCCGCTCAGTGCCAGACGGTCTACGAGCCAAGTTGCACGCGCTCGTACTCAAATATTACGAGAAAACTTTTAAAAACTCTTTTTTGAATATAAAACCGAATTTCGTGTTACCGTCTCCACGAAATATTTGTACCGTTTTAAAATTTATAGTCGTAGTTAAAATTCGAATATCAGTCGTTTCGTAGAATCCATTTTTGAAAATTTTAATTTTAATGATAATGTTGTATTAGTAATAATAATTGTAGGGTTAGATATTTAGACGTAGCAATAAAGCTGACTCAAATTGGTTGTGAAGTTAAATGTAGTTTGCATGTTAGGTCACGTGTTAGTATTTTGTATACGACTATTTAATCGTGTAGTTTTGTATCTATATTGACTTTATAAACTGTGGTTAGCTGTTCAACTGAATAACGGTAAGTTATTTTATATTAACGGTAGAAAAGTATGCTTAAATATAAAAAAATAATCGTCCTGTACCTATGTGTCAAAAAGTGATATAAATCCAATATAGAATTCATTTTTAAACGTTGACAGTTTTTTTTACAAATATATATACTATTTTAATTGTTCTGTAAGAATAATTTCGAATAAAACCAAAATACGTACCGACATAACAGCTTATTTGTCAATATTAATTTCAATTAATTTTCTTATACATATTAATACATATTAAGCAAGTACGTTTGAAGGTTAATTCTATTAATTAACGCGACTATATTACTACTACGAATTATGCTACGAATTCGTAGCGACGTGAGCTACGGCGTAGAGCTCCCTTCACCAACGCATTCCAACGAATGATTTAGCTATTTTTACACTGTCGTTATAATTTACTAATGTGAATTTAATTGTGAGCATTAGAAAGAGAAGTTTATTTTCCACACGGCTTCCCACAAGGGCTCCGAAGGGGTAGGCAGTGCCAACACAAACACTTACCGCTACAGATATATTTTAGGTGCTAACGTGACAGATAGCGAGTCCACCACCGACTATACTGACGCCTTTGAATTTCTTCTCAAATGTATGCAGGTGTCCTCTCGATATTTCATTTCACCGTGGTGTGACTAATCACTGTGCTTAAGTTCGCAAAAACTCTTTGGTACAGTCGGGATTCAAACTTGCAATCTTGTAGGATCTAGTCGGACCAGTCGGACACAATAACTACATTGTTCACATTTGCCTCCAAATTTATTTTCATATTAAATTAATTTATATTTATCCGTAGGTACAATTCTTAGCATTAAAAGGGCATGGAAAATTTTGGGAAATCACAATCGTACGGGTATAAGAGAAGCTTATCTATGTGAGAATTACCAAGTCAAGGTGTTCTAAATTAAGCCTTTTTGGATAATGGGAATTTAATTTAAAATCTCAAATGGTGAAAGTGTTGATATGCTTCTCAGTACCGCGCCATCTCAGAAAGATATTGTTTAAATTTTCATAAATTACTTGCGAATAAATCCCCCTTTTCCAGCACCTTTTCCTGTGCTTGTCCAACGTCAAACTCTTATTATTTATTTTTAAGGATTTCGTCAGACATTTATTAGAAAAACATTTAGTTTTTCGTGCTTAAATAAATCTCAAGTCTTCCTTAGTTGTGAAAACAATTTCTTGTAAATAAAAAATTGGTTGTTGTTTTTTGGGGCCAATATTTATACAGACTGTACATTTAACATATAAACGTACAATCGGAATGAAATTAAATAATTTATTCGCTAGAAAACGGTTAGTCAAATAATGTGACGTTTAAAATGTAATATTGGCATACGATTTTTTCCGTAGGTATGTCGATACCTGCTAACATACGACAACTACAATGCAATATATAACAGAACAATATATATATATATAAAACATCAGATTATTTTAATGATGGCCATGCATGGCAATGAATTGCTCCTCTTGTACAGAGTTTATATATGTAACTACTCCTACGTAAAAGGGAAAAAATGTTAAAAAAGCAAACCGGGGAGTTTGTTTCGCCGTTTCTTCTCCTGGCAGGTATTTTTTCTTGGAAACGGTGGTAACTTTAGTCTATATTAAACGTGACGTTCAATAAGTGTTCCCTGTGTCCCTTATGTTGAATAAAATATTTTGATTTTGATTTTTGATTTTAGAACAATAACAAAATTAAGTTTCTTTACAGAAAAGTAGCATTTTTCACTTAGGTTCCTTTTAAAAATATTCATTGATTATTCTGATTTTTATAGGGATTTTATTCATAATTTTTATCATGACTACATAAAAATTTTTGAACAATAAAAGGCAAACCGATGCTTTTACAAGTAGAACCATTCCTTGCTAAGTTCTGGAAAGTTTATTCACTTAACGCTCACTGTACGATGTATTGCTATCCATCTCTGTGGGGTGACAAGATATAGTTCCAGTTTAGTTCATCATCTACCAATAGATGGCGCTAACTGCACTTTAGAACGCACTATTATGTGCATAGTCCTATTTGGTTAGGGTTTTATTATCTCACAACTGTTGCTGTTAAAGACAAATGCAGATAATCCTTATGGTTTTATTTAGTTCCTGCAAGCTGCAACCTTTGAAAGGTAATGTGTTACCTCCGTAGCACTTGCTAATCTTGCTATTCACAATTTCACACACAAACCTTGATAGTCCTACCTAAGGCGGGCGGTAGGCTAGACTTTCTGTTCTGATCGTGAGATCGTCTTCGTTTCCCTCAAGCTCCTTCTTTCAGTAGGCTATCGAGGTTAAATTCAAAGGAAAGAAGAAGTTCTTATCCCCGTTTCCATCTTTTTTATGCTATACGGGTGGCAAACAAGCATATGCGCCTATGCGGTCCGCCTGATGGTAAGCGGTTACTGCCACCTATGGACGCTTGCAACACCAGGCGTATCGCTCGCGCGCTAATGACCCTAAAACTTTAAGTTCACATCCGGATATAATATACCACAGCTCTTTATAGCTATAAATGGGTGTGTGGGTACCTTTACATTACACTTCTGCCCAACCCTCCGGAGACCCTTGTGGGAAGGCGTATATCAAGTACATATATAGGACAAGTCTATAAGTTTTTTTTTTCAAACCTGTGAATCGTATAACTGTTCATAACCGTAGTACACAAATATAATAATAATAATAATATATGCTCACGCCTTCCCACAAAAGTCCCCGAAGGGGTAGGCAGAGGTGTATAGGTAATACCCACACACCCACTTTCCGCCAGAGGTATATTAGGTGCCAACGTGATAGATGGCGAGTCCATCGCCGTTACTCAAGCACGACTATTACATACGCCTTTTGAATTTCTTCTCGGACGTATGCAAGCTTCCACTCGATGTTTTCCTTCACCGTAAAGCTTGTGGTGTGACTAATCACTGTGCTTAAGTTCAGAAAACTCATTGGTACAATCGGGATTCAAACTTGCGACCTTTGCGTCGCAGGCAACAGCTCGAACCACTCGGCCACCACGTTGCCAATAAATTATATATTATTATAAAATATAGCAGCTGTCTTCTAGAAGTTGAAGGTGTGAATAGTTCCAAAAATAAAACATTATTAAAGGGGTGATAATCACTGCGAAATATGGCATTATGGGATTTTTCAGTATACATAATAATTTTATTATTTATTATAACTTGATCTTTTTACAGTGTGTATAGTACTTGCAGTACAGTCGCAGAAACCAATACAAGGTGTTTCAGAAAATATGGAGAATGGAGTGCTCCTCAATCATGACTCAAATACCTTTTAATAGGCGTTTGAAGTCATCATGGTGGCTATATTAATTACCGCTACGATACGATAATAAAATATAATGTGTACTGACGACTAGGGTCGATCTGTCACCTTTTTTCCTAAAATATTTTATTTTATTAAAACTTCCTGCAAAACATTTTGCTAAGGCGAACTTAATGCCGAAGGCATTCTCTACCAGTTAACCTTTGGGTGATGCAGAGATAGGCATGGCAGGCTATAAAAGAAATAAATAGTTAGGAAATATATAAACATAAATGCTTTATATATTATTATAATATACTATGCAATATAATATGTAATAATATCATACATCTAATTAAATAATAGATGATGTATAAATACGAATAAATCTACTTATAATACATGTACATATATATATTATATATATATAAATATATTTTCGGTGAAAATTGAGTGCTATAAAAAAACCTAGTCTAGTATTTAGAGAAAAGCTGAAAATGGTTTTTTGTATTGTCTCTCGTAGCGTGAGTTCCGGGAACTTTGCTACTTAACCGGTCAATGGCGAGACCTAGGCCTCCAGCCAGGCAATTTAGTACTAAGCAACACAGCTAAGGGCACCCCCTGTGGGGTACGAACCTCGGCTTAGGGCGTTGCTGGATCGCGAGCAAGGGAGCTGAGCTGGACTGATAATTTTATTTAAATATTATTTGGGGGCGGGATTTGCGCGTCTGGCTCGGCGCGGGCCGGCGTTTGCGGCGGGGTCGGGGGGGAACATTACGGCTTATTCGCGTCGAGCCTCGCCGGCGAGGACGGAACAGTGGTCGGTTTTGTGTAGTGTTGGTATGTTTTTGTCGGGCGTCCTGGAGGACCGTTATGTCGTCATCCGGTTCGATGACGGCATGTTTTAGACGCCTTATCTTCGAGATAAGGGAAGGAGTGTATCGGGCGGCCGATACGACGAGGGGGTTGGGGTGGTTTTCAGCAGAATCGAAATGACGTTTAGACAGTTTTTTCAAAAACTGTTTTATAGTTGGGACTTTGAGGTCAACGTGGAGTTGACTATTACGCATGTACCACGGGGCACCTGTGGCTCTCCGGAGAAACCGGCTTTGGAGCACTTGCAGGGGGTTGAGTGTTGACTTGCTAGTGTGTGCGAACACTACACCCGCATATGTCATGATTGGTCGAATGCACGTCGTGTAAATCCTCACCTTGGATTTCAATGAGAGTTTACTTCGTGCATTCAACATGCTGTGAAGTCTACCGAGCGCGAAGGCGGCTCGCGCGCGTACCGCCTTTACGTGGTGACGGAAAGAAAGGCGTTGATCGAGGATCACACCCAGGTATTTGGCTTTTTCTTCCCATGGAATGGGTTTGCCGAAGAGGGTGATGGGGGCTACCCGTGGGCGTTCGAGGCCTTTCCAGAATAGAATGGCTGCGCTTTTGGTGGGGTTCACTTCAATTCTCCATTTCCGGAACCACCGCCCTAGGGCTGTGACCGCGGATTGGAGGTTGTCGTGAATTCCCTCGGGAGTTCTACCTTTGTAGTAGATAGCCGTATCATCGGCGAATAGAGCGCTTTTAACTCGTCTATGGAGGGGAATGTCGCTGGTATAAAGCGTGAATAGGAGTGGCGAGAGCACAGAGCCTTGCGGGACTCCTGCTCGTATGGGATGGGGGGAAGAGAGTGTGCCCTCGACTCTGTAGCGGAACGATCGGTTAGACAAAAAGTCCCGTACTATGCGTACTAGACGGTCCGGCACGCCCAACTGGTACAGCTTGTATATTAAGCCGTTGTGCCAGACCTTGTCGAATGCCTTCGCCACGTCGAAGAGGAGCATACCCGTGTTAAAACCGAATTGGAAGCCGCTACTGACGTCTTCCACCATACGGTGGACTTGTTGGACACAAGAGTGTTTGGTTCGAAAACCGAACTGTTGGTCAGGTATGACTTTCTTAGAGTCTGCAAAACTCTTTAATCTATTGTAGATAAGTCTCTCGTAAATCTTGCCAAGGACGTTGAGGAGACTGATGGGGCGATAACTGGAGGCTTCGGTCTTGGGTTTCCCTGGCTTGGGAATACCTATGACCGTTGCAATTTTCCAGGATTGGGGGAAAAAGTTATTGCTCAGTGCGGCATTGAAGATGGCAGTGAGCAAAACTATGAGATAAGGAGAGAAGAGTTTAATAACTCTGTTAGTGATCCCGTCGGGACCTGGGGCTTTCCTGGGGTGTAGATCCTTGATCACTTTCCGGACTTCGTCGGCCGTGATTGGGGCGATGGGGTGGTCTGGGTTTTCAGAGGGTGGGAGAGATAGTTTGCTTTCGACCTCGGCTTCCACCTTATCGAGATGGCGCGGGTCTACCGGCAAGGTGCTGGGCGTACATTGAGCCTCGAGACTGTCGGCCAGGCACTCGGACTTCTCGTCGTCGTCAAAGGCGGGCCCTTGATTTGAACGAGTGAGTGGAGGCATGGACGAGATTTTGTCCGATTTGAGTTTTCGTTGGAGATGCCAGAAGGCCAAGTGACTCGGTTCAAGTTCTCCTAGGAACTTGTTCCAGCGAGCGTCTCGCAGGTCTTTCATGCGGTATCTCAGCTTGCGCTGGAGTGACCCCAGAAAGGTGCGGTTCGCTTCAGTCGGGTGAACTCTGTGAGCTCGGAGGGCGGCGTTCTTTTCCGTCACTAGTTCACGCACGTCGTCGGGAAGTTTCCAGCGATGGTCTTCCATCACCGGAACTTGCCGTGAACAGGCGTCCACGGCTGACTGTACGTGAGCTGTGAGGGAATCGACCGCCTTTTGAGTGTCGGCTGCTGACTCGATGAGGGGCGGGATACTATCTAAGTGAACAGATGAAGGGGACTTGAGGAGTTCCTCCAGTTTTCTCCAGTCTGTTATCTTTTTCTGAGGCGGGGGCTGACCTGAGTCCGGGGGGCCTAGTCGGGGGGAGAGCGCTAAGGTCACAGGTCGGTGGTCGGAATCTAATTCGTCGTGCGACCTCAACGAGTGCAAACGGAGGTTTACATTCTTGAGGATCGCAATGTCTAGTACGTCCGGTCGGTGGTTGATGTTCTCAGGGTAGTGGGTGGGATGCATAGGTGCAATGACGTCGAATTGGAGGAGCCCGCTGAGGTCCTCCAATTGGCGTCCTCTGTTATTTCGTGAGTGGCTGTTCCAAGCATCGCTCTTGGCATTCAGGTCGCCCGCGATAATAACCGAGTTACTGAGGTTGATGAGGGCTTTGATATCAGCTTTGATATCGGCCGTTGAGTTAACTGGGGAGCAGTATGCAGAGACTATCGTGATCGGCTGATGGCCGGTCATTCCTAATCGACAGATCGAGGTCTCAATGTGGGAGAGGGTTGGCGGTTGGATTGGGATACAGTGCAGGGACCTCTTGTAATAGATCAAAGTACCGCCGAGGGCGGATCGAGATCTATCATTGCGAACTACGCAGTAGTTTGCAATTCTAGGGTCTCGGTGTGATGGTTTCAAGAAGGTTTCCTGCACTAAGAAAACGTCGATATTGTTGTCGCGGAGGAACGCGGCGATCTCTTCCTTTTGGCTGTGAATGCCGTTGGCATTAAAGTAGCCAATTGAAAGTGATCGGGGTTTGATTCTGCTGCTTACGTTTGAGTCCATTATTGGTTGGACGAGAAGGTAGCCAGGGACTCCGATACATCGGCGTAGTCGCCGAGCACCTTGAGGAGGGCCAGAGGGTCCTTCCGGACGGCCCTGAGGCTTCGTGCCATCTCGTTAACCCTTGAGAGGTTGACGGTGGAGAAAAGATCCGCCAGGAATGCCATGTTGGCGGAGGTTTCAGAGGGGGAGGAAGTGGGCTGGACCGCTTGGGGTCTACGCGGGGGAGCAGCAGCCTGGGGCTGGGGCTGTTGAGGTTTGGCGGTGGAGGGCGACGGCAGAGGTGGAGTATGCTGGCTCGAGGCCGCTGAAGGGACGGAGGGGGACGCTTGTGGGAGGGGTGGGAAGTCCCTCGGAGGAAGGACCCTCCACGGGGAAGGTCGAGGCGGGGCGGGTTGCGCGGGGGGGGCGTTACGCCATTCGCGGGCCGCTGCCCTCTTAACCACGACCGGTCTGGGTTTGGGGGCTTTGGGACAGCCCCTGTAATTGGCCGGGTGGCCTTCCTGGCGGCATAGCACGCAGCTAGGGGGCGATTCGGCGAGTGTGCGGTCCTTAGGGCGCGAGCAATCACTCGTCCCATGATCACCCAGGCACTTGACGCACCTGGGTTTTGCGTTACAATTACGCGAAGCGTGACCGTATAATTGGCAGTTGTGACACTGCCCTATAGGGCCGCCCTTGTGGGGGGTTTCAACCCTTATGCCAGACAGGTGGCATATGGTTTTTATTTTGAAGACGGCTTTACCGTCGGGGGAGTTCTCGCAGATGGCGAGGACCATGTTAAATGCCTCTCCGGCATTTTTTCGGTGCATGCGGTGCACTTCCTTCACTGCGACATTCTGAGCCTTGAGGTCTTCTTTGATCGACTCTGTGTCGATTTCACAAGGGACGCCGCGGATGACGACCCGGAGTAAACGGTCCTCCGGCAGATCATAAGTGTGGTATTCCACACTTCTGGCCTGCAGGAGTTTCGTGAAGGCTCGGAAATCGGTCGAGTTTGGGAGGTGCACTTTAATGCCTTCGGCTGTACTGAAAATGGTAGTTGAAAGTCTATTAAATACCCTAAGCTCCATTCCAAAGCTGTTTGAAATGATAGAGTGTAAACCATATTAAAAAGTTAGTCCATAATGTTGTGGAAGAATATCAATTGAAACCGCTTCAGCCAACAAACTTGGAAGAGGCAATGCATTACCTAATGGATTTGTTTTAACTATTACCCAGTTGAGTCAACAGAACTCTTATTAATGCCGCAGACTTACCGTATAAAAATATTTGCCCGGCTTTTAAAGTAATTACATCATTTCGCGGTGCTGTTCCTGCGGCAGGCGTGGGTTTCCTGCCGCAAATGTTGGTGCAGTGTTTTTAAAGCGGAAGGCTCTAGAGACTATATCATTATTCGAATAAATATCCTGAAGGATCGTGGTGGCTGAATGGTGTAAATAGTCGTTAACATATTAACCATTTCTGGCTTAAGCGCCGGTTTGGTACTAAGGAGTTAAATTAACCTTAAATATATATCCGAAAAAATATGTCATTGTTATACCTACCAACGGAAAAATATTATGCGGCTGAATGCGCGATTCAATACCTATTATATGTACCACTGTAACATCTCATTGTGTTACTGTTGTTCTGGTTCTAACTGAAATAGTTAAATTACATTTAATTTCACTATTGCCTATTCCTTGGAGGTCCTTGTAGGAGGGCGCAAAAAACTTGGGCTCACTCCTGATTGCCTACCCCGTAAAATACTATGCATATATATGTATATATGTATATATATATGTACATATATGTTGCATAGTAGTTTAAGTTTATTTTGTATCTTGCCTACTGAGTTTTGGAAAGAATTTTTAAAGATTAATTGAAGTTTAAATTCGCCGTAGGTAGCCCGCCCCTAACTGCAGTTTAACCGGCAATAAGAAATTTGCACGCTTATGAGGTCTCACTACGTACACATAAATTCACTAGCCCATCGTGAGTCGACTGCTAATTATTTATTTGAACACTTTCCAACAAAATCTATAAGATATCTCCTTTTTTATTAAAATACCTGTAATGTAAATATGGATAGCCAGAAGTGTATCAACACTTCAATTCTTATTATATTTTCGGTTTTTTGTCAGATTTGTGCATTCAGTGAGCAATTGTGTAATATTTTTTTGTTTGATATAATATTATTATTATGCCGAAATTTAATTGTATATTTTTATGTGTCTGTAACCTACTAACACTAGAATTTAAGTTAAAATTTTTTACTAACCCTATGGACTCCGGTCTGAAATAAAAATATTCTATTCTATTCTATTCTATAATTAATTAAACATGAAATTGCTGTAAATTTTTGCCTAAAATAATATATTACGCAAATAACCATAGGAAGTACGTATTGAATTCGATGTCACTAACATGGGGTTGGCAACTGGTAACCAAATATAATTGATCGTTTCTCAATAAAGATACTAGGTTTCTTAAAACACCAACCAATGTAATGACCCTAATGTTCTGTTTCAAAATTTGTTCACCCATAATGCGCTGTGCGAAATGTGCTTTTTGAATTCTTAACAAATGCCGCTGTTCCGTCCGCTTCGTCATTTGGTGGTAGTTTATCGCTCGTTGATGACGTCACGAGTGCTTCTAAAGTGACAGCTCGCTGCGGCGTCACTACGATGACGTAATTATAGCGGAGTTTCAAGAGCTCGCCGCGTCTGCAACTGAGAAATGTTTTTTTGTATCATATTAAATTTAATGATGTAGTGGTTCGAAGCTTTTCCAAGTCTTCAACTATATTGTAGAAGAATTAATATGCGAGTCTTGTGAGAAGACAAAAACAGAGAAAGGAATAACCTCAATTTTTTTTAATTAGTATCTAGCATATATAATATACATAACTATGTTCACCCTGTGGTTGCACCCCCGTAAAACTTGATTTCAATGTTCAACTTTTTTTCAGGAATAAATCATTATATGTCTAACTAATAATCTATCTCCATTCCAAATTTCATCCAATTGCGTTCAGACGTTCTTGCGTGATTGTTTAACAAACGCTCATACATTCTAAAAAACATTGTGTTTATAATATAAGTAGGGTTAAAAATGAGTGAAAATTTCCCTGGTATTAGTAGCTAACGTCAATTGGCTGCGAAGGCCGTTTTAAAAATAAATATTCTTAAAATTTCCAGAATTTCATTTTTATTTTCCCAACTGACAGCCAAATTTAACTAAGGTGTTATAAAATGGGATTTAAATAAAATCGGGGTATATGAATGACCAATAAAAAGCCAGACTCAGCAGAAATATGTGATTTACACACCATACTTGCCGCATATCTCAAAAACATGTCATAAGCAGCACGCGTAATTGCGAAACCGAAGTGTGCCCAGATGTGGATGTTAATTAAAACAATAAATTATACGAGAGCTCCGAAGGTTGTCGAGCAATGAATATGTCAAATGGACACGCAGGTCGCGGCATTAGCAATGCAGAGGTCGCCAACTATTTCTAAACGAGCACCTAGTTTAAACTATTGTACGTTTTGGCTGTTATTGCGTGGCCACGACAAACGCGGATGCTGCGTCTGTATGCACAGTACATATATCTTTTCTGTCTTGTTGGAATGTAGCTTTGAAAGGAATGATGTGGAAGGAGGAAGGAGTGTTATTGTGTATATAAAAGTAGATAACAGCTTCAAGCTATTGTTTAGAACAATTAATCTTCCTTCACACATCCTTTCTGTACGTCCAAACCAACGTAACAAGCCTTTTTTTCATATTTAAGACTAGCTGTGCCCGCAAACTCCGTCCGCGTGGAATTTAACAAAGAAAAATATTCAGTTTCTAAAATAAATGTAACCCAAGTTACTCCTTTTTACATCTGCCAGTAAAAGTCCCGTCAAAATCGGTCCAACCGTTTCAGAGATTAGCTGGAACAATCAGAAAGATGTAAAAAAAAACTTATTTTGGTTTATGTCTATACATACATTCGACGGCCGTCTGGTCTAGTGGTTAGAGCTCCTGATACGAAACTTGAGGTCGCGGGTTCGAATCCCGCTGAGGGCAGATATTTGTGTGCTGAACACGAATATTTGTACCTTAGTCTTGGATGTCCTATGTATTTAAGTATATATCTATCTATATAAGTAAATATATCGTTGCCTAGTTACCATAACACAAGCTTTGCTTAATTTGGGACTAGGTCAATTTTGTGTGGAATTGTCCCAAGTATTAATTATTATTATTTTATATGCAATATTAGAATAGATCACACGTTTTGGTCAAGCCAGTTGTATTGCGAATCTCTTCATTGCGGATCCAATCTAAAATCGTTATGCCACACATTTTTCGAAGAGAGTGCTGCATACTGCATTTATATAGACTCATTCTTCACTGTCGCATTGGGCTAACTGGGTATAAATGATTGAAGAAACAATCAACAATCAAGTCTTGTATTACTTATAAAGATCTATACCATATATTGCATGAAGCTTACCCCGCTATTTTAATGGCCCACCGACATGTCTGTCTGCTGTGGCCGTCGGAAGACACTGCTCAGCGGTCTGGGGTCTCGGTACCGTATCGAGCAAAAACTAATTCGTAGCGAAGGGGACCCTGCTATAAATTCAGGAACGGTCTGTTGGAATGCGACTCGCCCGTTAGTTCAGTTTAGTTTATTATTTAGTTTAATTTATACACACATGTACAGTCGGCCAGTTTTGTCTGTAATGGGGTGCGGGTAGGTTTTAATGTCGCGCTTAAGGCTATAACGGTGTGTTGCTTTGGATAATGGCTTTGGAAGGATCTCTTAAGCACCAGACACTTATCGCATATACATATCAACACGCCCGGTTTATCAAGGCGTAGAGAAAGTAGAGCGCCAGTTCTTTCTAGACTAATAGACCATATTCATCTGCCTCTTCATAAATGCTCTCCAGTTTCAAACACTTTGACCTTCCTTCCGGGTTCCAAGAACAAGTTCTTGTTCGAAAACGTAAAGATATAAGACTGACATAATATTATGGGTGTATGAAGAATCATACAAGATAATATTTCAGGTAGTGCTCGCAACACAAAGATTGCAAGTTCAAATCCCAACTGTATCAATGAGTCGAGAGAATGAATGAAGAACGATTGACGAAGAAAGTGTATAAGGCGAGTGTGAATGAAAGTGTTGGAAGGGGTAGACCTAAACGGACGTTTCAAGACCAAATTAGGGACGTCTTGAAAAAAGGTCAGGTCAAGAGTACCCTAAACCGAAGAGCATGTATGAAGAGAATAATGAAAGTGGACGAAGCGAAACAAATATGTAAGGATCGTAGCAAGTGGAAAGAAGTGGTCTCTGCCTACCCCTACGGGAAAGAGGCGTGATTATATGTATGTATGTATCAATGAGTTTGGTGAAGTAATTACAGTGATTAGTCACATTACCAGCTTTACGGGGGAAGGAAAATTTATAGTCATCTGCCTATCCCTGTGGAAAAGGCGGGTATGAATTATGTATCCACATTATTGTTACATATATTTTTTTTAGTATTAGCCGTGGTGGCCGAGTGGTTCGAGCAGTTGCCTGCGACGCAAAGGTCGCAAGTTCGAATCCCGACTGTACCAATGAGTTTTCTGAACTTAAGCACAGTGATTAGTCACACCACGAGCTTTACGGTGAAGGAAAACATCGAGAGGAAGCCTGCATACGTCCGAGAAGAAATTCAAAAGGCGTATGTAATAGTCGTGCTTGAGTAACGGCGATGGACACGCCATCTATCACGTTGGCACCTAATATAACTCGGCGGAAAGTGGGTGTGTGGTTATTACCCACCTCTGCCTACCCCTTCGGGGATCCTTGTGGGAAGGCGTGAGGATATATATATATAAAAATTTCATCATATATCTAACGATAAACACTGAACAAAATACATAAAATGTCTTGCGAGCACAAATATTGCAAAGGAAGAAATACCAATTGTATTGAGATCGGCGCTCACATAAAAATAATATAGATTTACAAACATTCGCCTATCACAGCTATCGCCGGATCCATTGTGTGAAATACGTTTTTTCCCCGCATATATCTTTAGGGCCATTCAATTTAACTGTTTTCTCTGTGAATTTATAGAGGTTGCCGTCGAATTATTGCATCAGGTGCTTCTCGACGGTTTTTCCGAACGCTTTTTAAAGAAATAAATATTCAATTCTTCAAGCAAAAATTATACAACATATGTAGACTAATATTCTCACGAAATAAACAAAATAAATATCGAAAGGACTTAGCATTACTGCCAAAAACAAATAATTCGTGCACCGGTTCTCCTTCACTCTTCACTTTACACTTGCACTTTCACTTGCACTTTCACTTGCACTTTCGCTTGTACTTTCACTTGCACTTTCACTTGCAATTATTATTATTATTATTATTACTTGAACTTTTTTTCAATGCTAAAATACCAATTATTAAGCATTATAGATTGTTAAACACACTTTCTAACAAGGTATAAGATCTGTTAATCATACATACATATCATCACTTCGAGCACTTAATATTATGTAGACTGACTCCCCAGTTTTCCTAAAAAAATTGTGCGACATACAAACTTCTTACATGTTCATACACTTTAAGAAGCTACATAATTATGTTTTTACTACTACTACATACATTGAGAAGCCGTGATGGCCGAGTGGTTCATGTAGTTTCCTGCGAAGAGCGCAAGTTCGAATCCCGACTGTACCAATGAGTTTTTCTGAACTTAAGTACAGTGATTAGTCAAACCACGAGCTTTACCGTGAAGGAAAACATCTGAAGAAACCTGCATACGTCTGAGAAGCAACGAGTGCTTGAGTGCTTGAGTAACTTCAATGGACTCGCCATCTGTCACATTGGCACCTAGAATATATCTCTGGCGGAAAGTGGTTGTATGGGTACTACCTATACACCTCTGCTTACCCCTTCCAGGACCCTTGTGGGAAGGCGTAAGGATATATATTTCCATAAAACACAAACACAACGGGTTCGCCTGTTAGGTTTTCCATTGCAAAACCCCTCCACTAGCAACCCTTTATCAGATATATTAATCATTCGCTATGCTAATGTGCTTCTTGATTATATTCAAATTTTGCAAATTTTATTCATGCTTAGGAAAACACATTGCACTGGTTTTTAGCCTGTGTGTTGTACTTTGACAGCGCAATTGTCATTGTATATCAGTTTAACATCCAATTATATTTACTCTCATAACGTTATTTAAGACAGTCAAAGAGATGCACTGGACTGAAGCAAATGGAATGAATTACACCAGAGACGCTGACAAGAGCCAAGCTTTAAAATGTATGATGAATAATATTACTAAAAAACTTTGATTGTCTGTATGTGTGTGTGTAGACGGTTGAACTAACTAGACTAACGTCTCTTTACGTCTTTTTATACTTATAAGGTAGCAAACAAGAGGTCTGCCTAGTGGTAAGCGGTTACCGCCACCTACACAAAGGTCTCGTTCGCGCGTTGACGAACCTGTAGTTCTTTCAATCCGAAAAACTATAGTTCTTGTAGATTCATAGCTATTGTCGTTTCTCGGATAAAATCACGGGCTACAACTAGAGTGAGATAATAAAAAACAAATCATAACTTATTCCATTTGCATTAATGTATAAATTGGTCTGTAAACTTATTTTCGTAATAAGGTTCAATAACTTTGTAAGTCCATTGTTTGTCAAATAGATTATCTCGTAGAAACTAATTTGAAACTTTAGCTGGCTTCATATTGAAAAAATAAATAAAGAATAATTGAGAAACATTATCAAATTACTATATTTTTATTATCTTTTAAGTGTCAGATATGAAGCAGTGGTGGCCGAGTGGTTCGAGTAGTTGCCTGCGACACAAAGCTGGCTGTTCGGTTATACAGGATGTCTCAGAAAATAGAACAGTTACTTTCTAGAAGTTACATTGAGTTGTGAATATACCCCGACGATGATTAAATATAACAAATAGGTCCAAAGTCAACATTAATGCAGCATTATATAAGGGACTATTCTCATCCCAAATCATGGTTTTATGGGCTTTTTTCTTAAACTACTTATAATATAAAAACAGCGGCCCGTCCCGGCTTCGTACGGCTGGACAATAATTTTTTAAACATTTTGCCAAACAAATATTTTTTTCTTGCAATTAAAATAACATTTATTAATTAGTGATCAAGTAGCATTCAAATGGTGAAAGAATTTTTAAAATAGGTCCCGCACTCTTTGCACTCCTTACAAACATACTTACATACAAATCTTTCCTCTTATTAATATTAGTATAGATAAAAACATAGTTAGACAACAGATATTTACGCATAAATGGGGAAAAAAAAATTATATACAGATGCTTATTTCAATGTTCGTATGTTATATGCTGGCAGTTTATTTGTGTATGCATTTAGGTATATTAATACCGCCTAGCTCAGCCAAAGTCGACGTTTCCCCAAGATTTTCGCCCGACAATAAATACAATCCGATAGGGAGCTCATCCCCTATACAGATTCATATTTTTCACCGTCTCGTCCAATAAAAAGGTCAACATATTGTCTCGCAAGTGGACCGTGAGTGCACGGCGCGATATCAAACGTAAAATAGTCGTACGACTGGCGCCTACTCGAGCGACAAAATCGCAAATACGACGGATAGATAAAATAAATACTACAATATATCACAGGCTAGATGTTATCATAGAAGCTTAAGAATTAAAGTATTTTGAAAAAGGCGTGGTGGCCGAGTGATTACAGCATTCACCTGGCTCATAATGATTGCAAGTTCGAGTGTATCAATGGGTTTAACTGTTTACAGTTTTTCTGTTCAGTGACTAGTCATATCACGGTGATAGTAAGACTAGCTTGAGGGTGAAGGAAAACATCGAAAGGAATCCTGTACACGTTGAGAATAAATTCAAAAGCGTATGCTTGTGAGACGCCGATGGAGTCGCCATCTGACACTTTGGCACCTAAAATAAAAGAAGAAAAAGTGGTTGTTTGGGTAGGAAGGCGTAAAAACAAAAAAAAACGCTCTAGTTGGAATGGGGTGTCCGTCTGCCCCTCTTGCCTGCCTTGATCAAATCGATCCGACACTCATGGATGGCGACGTCAAGAGTAGTCGAAATAGCGAGCATGTATGAAGAGACTCGTGAATGTGGACGAAGCGAAAGTGGTATGTAAGCCTAGCCTATAGAGAACTAGCGCACTAGTCTCTCTGCCTACCGCGGATGTTCAATTCTATTTTTGAATATTGGTAAATTCGCACTGTTAACTTGCCTTTCATATCGGACTTTAAATGCTGAAAGCAACTTACTGTTATTGGTATCTAATTATGTGTGTATTTATGTTTCAGGTAATCGGGCATACAGCAGACTCCAAGAGTGATCCTTCAGGTAAGCATTTGTACAATGGTAATATGCATCTACTCGCAAATAAACTTTTTTCTACCCTGCAAGTTTTAAATTGCGCGCGGCGCTCTCGGTGTTAAAATTGCACCGGTTTAGAACTGGCTACCGGCAGTTACCAACTTTAGCTCGCTGAACTTTGGGCTGCTATTTTATTGTTGTCAAAGCTACCGTTTTGTATGAAATCATAGTGCGTATAATGACGCTCAATTTTCGAATGAATTCCCTCGAGCAACATTGCTTAGGCTAGAATATTAGCAGTATGCAAGAAACCGCAATAAACTTTGTCATTAACAATTTTTACGCTGGTTCTGTTGGAATTTGGCATTTTATAAATATGAATAAGTTTCTGTTAGGTTTTCTTTTTATTACTTAAAAAGAAAATATGATTTTTTACTTTCTTTTCTTTCCCATAGTCAGCCGCCATTAATATTGTACACTTATTTGATCCTGTTTTCAATTGTTTGATTTCGGTGCGAGGCATGATGCAAGCAGACATTTTCACGGGCTAAATCCTCTACTGACTTACATATCTCTGTCTCATGTTTGGGTCCATGAGAGTAGAGCACTAGTTCTGTCCAGACTTACAGAACTCTTTCGCTTCATCTACATTCATTAGTCCCTCCACACGCATGATCGCTTCATGACGCGAGGTTTTGTTAAAAAATGGGTTTTTCGTTTTTATCTCCTTAAACTAGTTTATAGGTTTATTATCGCTTACCCACATCAGGTTTTCGAAGAGTCAGAAAGCCATGAAACATTTCCCTCCTTTCATCGAAGCTGTATTTCGGTGCCAACGTGACAGATGGCGAATCGGTCCCCGTATCTCAAGCACAACTAATAATTTACAAACGTCTTTGGCTTTCTCAGGGTTTCTCTCGATGTTTTCTTCCTTCAACATAAAGCTTGAGGTGTGATTGACCATGGGACTTGAATACTAGTACTCTCGGGATTCGAACTTGCAATCTGTGTGTTTCAATTCGAAAGTGTGCGATTCGAACGAAATGGCCACGGTGTA
>JACCPG010006929.1:0-65995 GCA_016069955.1 Drepana arcuata
CATAAATAAATACTTTGGGACAATTCCACACGAATTGACATTTATTTATTTATTTATTTATTTATTTATTTATTTATTTATATATATAAGCTAACAGCTATATAGCCAAAGCACTTATATATGTACACTTAAGTGAAAAAGAAACATATGCTGTATACAAATAATTAGGCAAATTATACAATTAATCAATATATGACTACATACGGAGATACAAATGTATGTGTCGACGTATTGTGCCGACAGTGTCGCTAAACAAGTCCAACTGTGGGTACTGAGCGAGCATGTCATTCATAGCTATGATGGCGCGCGCTGAGGGCGCGGCCTCAGCACGCCATAACACGAAATCAAGCAAAGCTTGTGTTATGGGTAACTTGACAACGACATATTTACTTATATAGATAGATATATACGTAAATACATAGGACATCCAAGACTAAGGTACGGATACTCGTGTTCATCACACAAATATCTGCCCTCAGCGGGATTCAAATCCGCGACCTCAAGTTTCACAGTCAGGAACTTTAACCACTCGACCAGACGGCCGTCATTAGCCATCATTATTGGTCATCGGCTGTAAATAGACCTTACCATAACCTTCCTCAATAAACGAGCTATCTATTGCAAAATTATTTAATAAATAGGATTTGTTAGTTCCAGAGATCATTGCTTAGCAGCTTAGCAGGTTATATATATGTGGGAGTGTTCATACGTCGGTTAAATAAGAACTTAGTAATAAGAGCGTGAGTAAAGTCCTCCACTCCAGTACCACAGTTAATGGCCAATAATTAGCAGTCAGTTATCTCAAGTGTTGTGTCTGGAGCGAGACCTTAACCCGCCTATCTGGGCGTTGCAACATCTAGCATGCATCTAATCTGTGTATATAAACAAAAGCGATCTCATTAACCATGTTACGGAAACATAGGGAATTTCATACTTTAAGCAACTGGCGATGTCTTGTTAATTGAGTGTTATATAGTAGCTTTCTCCCTGCTTTGCTCCCGTTGACATATTTCATTCATTAGTATTGGTATGTAGATACTTTCAATGCAGGGAGCAGCGAGGGAGCTATACCCCTGATGTTGCAAATGTCCATCATCATCATCACGCCGAGTCCCTAACGAGGTAGGCAGAGAGTATAGAGCGCCAGTTCTCTCCAGACTTACATAGCTCTTTCGCTTCGTCCACATTCATCAGTGTCTCCATGTCCATATGACATGTCAATGTCCATTGGCGGCAGTGACCACTTACCATCAGGTGGACCGCATCCTTTTCACACTTGTGTTATTGAAAAACACTTGCTGCCAGCCGCCTAATAAAATCCAAAAGCTATTTTACTGTCTCTAAGAAACATCTCTTGAAACATCCCGGAAAATGTACTTATTTTTTTATGCAGTTTCATGATCAGTACTTAAGTAATAACGAAACACACTTTTCTGCTTCATTATAGTAGTTAGGTATCCAAATGCCACATCATAAGCGATGAAATAACATCTTTTTTTCGCCATATATTGTTTTGATTGTCAAAAATATATTTTCTTTGATATCCGGTTTCATCCGGATAAAACAGGAGCAGGTACCAAATGTCTCGTTGATCATATCCTTCGCGGTAAGTCGCAATCATTATGAACGTGTCAGTACCATCAGTCATAATATGTGATTATTCCAGCCGTGTGCTAACAAGGATATAAAATGCTGACTAGAAATGGTACGCACAGGCTATGGAACCCATTATGAGGTTTTAAGGAAGATTGTAGCAATGAATTTTTCTGAACTTAAGTACAGTGATTACTCACTCCACGAGCTTTACGGTGAAGGAAAACATCGAGAGGAAACCTGCATACGTCTGAGAAGAAATTCAAAGGCGTATGTATAGTCGTGCTTGAGTAACGGCGATGGACACGCCATTACGTTGGCATATAAAATATATCTCTGGCAGAAATTGGGTCTACAGGTACTTATACACCTCTGCCTACCCCTTCGGTGACCCTTGTGTGAATACTACAAGAGGCAGGTACTAGAAGAGGTAGTATAGAGTACAGTATGGAGTTCTTCTAGAAGAGTGTGAATATATTTCTTAAGGGTCGGCCACGCGCGCGCGATACTCTTGGCGTTGCACGCGTACATAGGCGGCGGTAACCGTTTACTATCAGGCTAGCCGCATACTTAAGTGCCTCCCTGAGGAGTCGGTATATTTTAGAAAGGTTATTTTAGCGAGCGCTACTAGTCGAGCGCTATTACAGTCTCAATGTAAGTTTTCACTGTCTGTGAATCTGTCCCTTTTTACATTGTTATTATAATATACGCAACATATTGAGTATTTCACCTTTTGTAGCCGCTTACAACCGGTATTTCCTCCACAGACCGGAAAATCGTCTTTTATTTGTGTGGTTTTATACATTCACCAGTGTCTTCGTGCACGTGTTTATTATTATATATATATATATATATATTAGTCCTTGCACATATATTGTTTGATGACGAGTGTCCCCCAAACAGATACATGTTTAATATGAATAGAATATACTTTTTCCCAACTTTTCCTTATTAATGTGTTCAGCTTTGATTGATCATTTTACGTACGCATTCATTTATGTTACATTCATTATATCATTATGCTGTGTGTTACAATGTATTTATAATAATAATAATAATAATATATCCTCACGCAATATATATATATATATATCCTCACGCCTTCCCACAAGCGTCCCCGAAAGGGTAGGCAGAGGTGTATAGGTAATACCCACACACCCACTTTCCGCCAGAGGTATATTAGGTGCCAACGTAACAGATGGCGAGTCCATCGCCGTTACTCAAGCACGATTATACATACGCCTTTGAACTTCTTCTCAGTGTTAAACACTCACTATTCTTCTTCTTCTTCTGTTGTTTCGACTACCTACTCTGCAAAAATTATGTTATCTGTGGTCACTGTTTGTCTATGTACTAACCTAATTTTAAATAATGCTTTATTTTTCGTATGCAAGACTAAAATAATGCAAAATTATAATGAAAAATTGTAATATCGTGCTTGAGTAACGGCGACGGTCTGTCCATTTCTGATTGTCGCGTGGACACCTAAATACATCTCCGGCGAAAATAAGGTAAGCCTCTGCTTTCTCTTTCGGGGACCCTTGTGGGAAGTCGTAGGAATACCTATAAATCCTCTTTATCAAAACCAGGGGAGGAACGAAACAGGCGTTATTAAAAACAATACGACGCCTTAAAGACCTCTAACGACTTTACCATAATATCTTTCACTCAGCTGTACCCGTCAGAGTTTGGGATAGCTGAAATATTAAAATTGCCATCGGTTCTGTCTGATCCAGTTCAATCCGGATCACGTCCACATGGTATTCAGGGTGGAAACATCAATCACGCGGCGATAATGGGTGCGATTACACGCTTCACACTGTGCGATTGCGATTTACTCGAATGCGATACTTCGCTCTGTAATGTATTATACGCTTATCATACAAAGCGTCTATTGTTGTGTGTCACTGGACTGTCAGGGTTCCGTCGATGCCTCAAAACTTGCCTGTTGCGTTTCAATATCAGAAGTATTAAGTTAGAGAGCCGTGGTGGTTGAGTGGTTCGAGCCTGCAACGCCATAGGCTACAAGTTCGAATCCCGACTGCACTAATGAGTTTTTCTGAACTAAGAACAAACCAAGAACTCTACGGCAAACGTTTGAATATAGTTTGGCTGTTAGGCAAGAAAATAGGTTTGTTGAGAAGTACATTTGCGATATAATAATATGGTCCCGGTATTTACTGTGCTTACTTTAAGACTCAAGGCCGAGGCCAGGATGTTGGTAGTTGAAAAATTAAAATATTTCGTGTCAGCAACATTGGAGCTTTACATTTAATACTACGCGTCATGTTTGAATTTCGAATAAGGTCACCACTTGGGTGCAGACTACATTGCCTACCTTCTACCGTACAGATTTAACGTTGACACTCTAAAAAAAGAAAGAAAAGAGAAAAAAAAAGAAAAAAAAAAGGAAAAAAATAATAATAATAATAATAATCACAATAAAAAAAAATATTAATAATAAATATATATATATATATATATATATATATATATATTTATATAAATACAATTCTCATAACTTCCTCTAACTAAGCAGTCAACGCTACTTCACAAATTGTCATAAATATGAACCCAAAATGCTTACGACTTATAAAAAATTCCAACTTAAACTCTCTGTGCTAAGGAAGCCTGTACCAAATTGCAGGGTCCTTAACACCAAATCTGACTGCTTAGTTATAAAAACTCTGCACGTGTATGAATCTAGGTACCCAGATATTTTTTTTCATTCCAATTTTGAGCGTTCCCAAACCCTTTCAATCCAAGAATTCATTATCTCTACGTAACAAATCACTGCATGAATGAGACGAAATGCACATTCAGAAAGAAATAGTATTGGCTCCGGTCAGTCGGGGCCAGATACATGGTTATTGGAATAGCCGGAGACTGGGATTCGATCAAGATTCATCTTGCCACTCCTGCCTTACTGTGCGGTCGCGTAGATTGAGAAGTGTGAGCGTATTGTTAAGACTTTTTTTTATATACAACAAGAGTAGCAAACAAGCATACGGCCCACCTGATGGGAAACGGTTACCGCAGCCTATTTACGCTCACGATGCCGAAGTATCACTTGCACGTTGCCACTCTGTGTTCGGAGAGTTATAGTCTGTTGGCAGCATAATGGGTTTAATCCCTCTGCTTCCAACACAATGGAAACCTTATTCACCGCGTAGGAACACAACACAATAAATTGTGTTATTTGGCTACGGACTTCTATAAGGTGGAGGTCCTGCCCCAGTCGGGCAGCTCCTCTTGTATCATACATTGTTATCTCAAGTTTTACAGCCGTGGTGGCCGAGTGGTTCGATTGCAAACTCTAACCACGATTGCACCAATGAGTAAAACCAAAATCAAATATTTTATTCAACGTAAGGGACACAGGGAACACTTATTGAGTTTTCAGTGCGAGCTATACGGTGGAAGAAAACAAAGAGAATAAACTTGCATACGTTTGAGAAGATATTCGAAGACGTATGTAAACGGCGTTAATAGGCTGAGATAACGCCCTTAGTGGGTTCAATGTAACTTGATGAATAAACGCTGTAACTCAACGCACTGTAATTCGACGTAAGATTTATTATGTCTAATTTATGAGTTGACGCGCCCGTGGCGGCGCCGCCCCGTGTAACTTTCGCTCTCCCACTCCACGAAAATGATGTATAATATTATCAGAAATATTTTCCGATAGAGGGCTTTTCAGAAAGCCGAATCGCCACCGCCCCGTATCTGGAATAAATCCCTCAGCCGATAATACATTATATCCCTCTAAATATCATCCCTTTGTGCGGTATCTAAGCGATACAAAGGGATGACTGGATAGGAGGGAAGCACTACCGCCTCTTTATAATCTGGTTACATTGAATGCGATGTTCACGAGATAAGGCGCCCCGAGGATGCTGTCGGCTGGATTGTTTAACAAGACACACGTGATCTATGGGCCTCGGCAACGCGTGAACGTAGGTTCATATCTAGGAACGCTCTTTTGATTTGCGTCAGGCCACGCATATAATTCGGTAATTAGGTTAGTTCTAGTGCTAATTGCACTAGAACTAACCTAAAGCCGGCTCACACCGTCACACCACGAACTTTACGGTGAAGAAAAACATCGAGAGATAATCTGCATGTATGTTTGAGAAGAAATTCAAGGCGTAGTAGTAGTAGATTTTTTTTGGTAGATTTTTAGGTGTACAATATGTCTGAGCTGAATTTCATCCAATTTCTTGACAACTTATTGACAAACAAACTTCGAATTATAAAATTAGTTCGATGCAATTAACCAAGAATTCATAACAGCTTTTGGGACACTTAACTGTAAAACATGACTGAATCTTCTGAAATCTAAGAAACATGTTCAAAAGTAACGAACACCATCGTTAGCAGCGATCGTTGGAGCTATCTCCAATCAAGGACGCCATCTTAAATTACTAATTAGATGCTTTAAAGCGCGGCCCGTTCGAGGCGGCGCCAGTCCCGATGAATTGTAAATCAAGCGGCAAGGCTGGGAAGGCGTTTCAGGGATTTAAAATCTATTGATGCGCTAAGGCTGTATTTTCACCGGGATTTAAAATTCTTATCATCATAGTACTTGATTGTAGTGAGGTATTTCGAAAACATACACATTCGTTTGTTAATAAAACCATATTTGAGTTTAGCTGTTGGGTTTTAGGTGTATAGTTTAAGCGATACTTCTAAGGTTAAGTTCTCCACTCTCCAGTCCACGGTACTTGGACTCATATTACTAATATTATTATTAATGGGGAAGTTTTTCATGATGTTTGTAACTTAATCACGCCAGAACGACTGACAGGAACTGTAATTGAGCAGACACAGATTATTATTATTATTAATATTATCTGGATTAACACATAGCGTATTTTACACACCTTTTTGCTTGGTCGAACCTATTTTCACGTGAGTTCCACTAAGGGTAGGCAGAGGAGGGATCACACCTTATCGTAGACATATTACAACCTTGAATTTATTTTCAGATCTTCACCGTACAGCTCTGATGCGATTGATCACTGTACTCGAGCTCACAGTAACCCATCTGTACAGTCTGGGTTCGAACTTGCAATTTTTATCTTGCATTTTGGTTCGAGAAACCACTCGGCCATCACGGCTTTTGAAACAATGCTAATTACGGAAACAAACCTATTTGAAAATTGTTCCAAGAAATAAATTTATCGGAACGGTACGATATAATCAGTATTCCTTGATCCTTGGCTTGGTAATGCGGAGATGGGTTTTAAATTAATTTCCTATGCATTTTAACCAGCCATTACGCCGGCCATTAGGAACCATCGCAGTAATTAGTTAGATATTCAAATACAGGTCTATTCATGCTACGTACTGACCTGGACATGTAAAGGAATCCATTGTGTACCTATTGTAAACTTTGTATCATATACTATAAGGGAGCCCAAAGGGGTGGGCAGAGGTGTAAAGGTAATTGCCACACACTTACCGCCAGATATATATATTTAGGTGCCAAAGTGACAGATGGCGAGTCCATCGCGATTACTCATGCACAACTATACATCCGCCTTTGAATTTCTTCGTAAATGTATGCAGGTTTCCTCACGATTTTCTCCTTAACCATAAATCTCGTGGTGTGGCGAATCACTAAAACGGGGGTACAGTCGAGGTTTGAACTTGCAACCTTTGAGGTGCAGACAATTCGAACCACTCGGCTTCCACGGCTTTTCATTCCATTTTGTATGTATATGATTGTTAATGCTATGTTGTCATATCTTTAGAAACCTTTGGCCAACGTGTTTGTTAAAGTAAAACATTAAATAGGTAATAAAAAGCCGTGGTGGCCGAGTGGTTCGAGCAGTTGCCTGCGACGCAAAGGTCGCAAGTTCGAATCCCGACTGTACCAATGAGTTTTTCTGAACTTAAGTACAGTGATTAGTCACACCACGAGCTTTACGGTGAAGGAAAACATCGAGAGGAAACCTGCATACGTCTGAGAAGAAATTCAAGGGCGTATGTATAGTCGTGCTCGAGTAACGGCGATGGACTCGCCATCTGTCACGTTGGCACCTAATATACCTCTGGCGGAAAGTGGGTGTGTGGGTATTATTACCTATACACCTCTGCCTACCCCTTCGGGGACCCTTGTGGGAAGGCGTGAGGATATATTGTTATTATTATTAAATAGGTATACTAGAAGCGCGGTGTGAGTAGTATTTGTGTAGAAAAGAGTGATTTTATTAAACCCAGACGTCCTAGATCTTACCTAGTTGCGACACACTGGATGACCACATTCAGATTGAATATAAAGAAAAAAATATAGGCGTATATTTTATTACAATAAAAAATGATGTATAATGAGTTTGCAGTTATTTTTGCTGCTACAGAACTGTTTATTTACGATTTTTCATCGGAAAACACAAAAAGTATTTTGTTCATCTTTATTTATCTTCCATTCGCACTCGCTTCTTCGCATATTGCTCACTCCGACATCATCTTTAATGCCACAGTACCCAAAAATACTTGTATACAGGATCACAGCTAATAATACAAATGGGAAAGTGAGTTTGTCCGATACGGGTCCACGTGTCAACTACTCATCTGATCATGCAAGCATGGGGTAGGCAAAGGTGTAAAAATACTTTTCGACAAACTGATAGTATGTGCTTTTTGTAGTCTGACCTTCCTACAAGATGACTGGAATACTATTAGGCACTTGGTAGTAGTGCGGCGACTCGTTGAGGGTGGTCCCGCCTATGACGTCACCAGCGGCGACTAACAACAGCCGCTTCTTCCGATGATGCCGCAGCAGTGACGTCACGCTCGTAAAACTCCGTTCGCCTCTCCGAGGAAAGCCGAGGGCTAGCCGACCGTCCGGCCGACGTCGGACGCCCACGTTGTGGACTGCGTTGGCGCAGGCGACGGTGATGGTGTACGCGTGGCTTGGCTGAGGTGCAAGTTCACTTGTTAGTATCTTCAAATAATATACCTTCACGCCTTACCACAAGGGTCCCAAAAGTAAAAGCCAGAGGTGTGTATATATTTTAGTCACCAGCGACAAATTTAACTAACGGCGAGTCCATCGCCGTTTCTCAAGCACGACTTTAAAATTATCCTCAAATGTAGTTCTCACTACGGTGTTTTATTTTTCCATTATACTAAAATCTTATTTTCTGAGACACCCGTTCATATATAGTTTAGTGTATAAATTATACATAAAAAACATTTTATACAATACATTGATACACACTTATCATCACGCCCAGTTCCTAACGTAGCGTAGGTAGAGAGTATAGAGCGCTATTTCTCTCTAGACTTATTCCTCTTTCGCTTCGTCCACATTCATCAGTCTTCATGAGAGCTCTTATGATGTAATATATTAATATTATCCTGCCTCAAGGGCGTATTATTAAATCTGAACGCATTAGTAGCGTATCTGCCTTCCTGCGGAGCCCTAAAAATGTAATTACCTCGTACCAGACTCCGGCTGCCGTAATCTTTTGTATTCGGTCGGTATTCTGAGGTGTACGTAACTACATGAGCCACTAATAATCTTGATCTCTAATACGAGCTTCCGTTAAATGAAAAGGGCTTATCAACGTCCTTTTACTAAAATATCTAACTATTTGAAGAGAAGAGGGAAGGCGTGAGGATATATATATAATATATTTGAAGAGAGCACTAATACTGTAAAGCACATTTAGGTAACGCTTATAAATACCAGTATCACGCGCGCTTCCTACCCTGGAAAATATCCAGGAATCTTTTCACACCCTTCTTGAAGAACTCCAGTCTGTACTCTCTAGGGGAAACCTCAACGAGGAGCACATTCCACAGCCTGAGTGTACGAGGTCCAAAGACGTATAGTCGTACTTGGGAACGGCGATGGACTCGCCATCTGTCACGTTCGCACCTAAATATATCTTTGGCGGAATGTGGGTAGGCGTGAAGAGACCCAGCTTGACTATCCTTCCTGTAATTCCGTTCGTATCAACACAGTACTTTCAGCAGCCTAACCTAGCTACATCTTAAAAGCGTATCGTTGAATTATAGTCACCGTCTCATTTAATAAAGTTCTACATCCACAAATCAACAGCGAATGCCTTTCTCATAAATTCCCATCTCAGATAACAAATAAATCATATTTCTTCCCCGAGAAGAGCACAAAAGGATTCACAAATGGGTCAGTGTTATCTAATCAGCCAGAGATGACAGACAGTCGTATGGCACTCAATTTGCCAGAGAGATAATTATTTGGTGAATGTAATTAATATTGAAGCCGTGGTGGCCGAGTGGTTCGAGTACTTGCCTGCAACGCGAAGGTCGAATCCCGACTGTATCAATGAGTTTTTAATTACGGTGATCAGTGACATCACGAGCTTTACGGTGAAGGAAAATTTAAGTCGTATGTATAGTCTGTATAGTATGTATAGTATGCTTAAGTGACGGCAATGGACTCGCCAGCGGCTTTTCCGGCGGAAAGTAGGTGTGTAGGTACCACCTACCCACCTCTTTCTGCCCCTTGGGGGACTGGGGCAGCGTGCAGTAATGACTATCACAGAAGATGAACTCCTGTATCATGTACATTTGATTGTCACAAAAATATGTACTAAAATAAGCCTAATACAATGATACCTTAAAAGAGAGCAGATCTCATGAATAAGGTAATTTTGTGGGAATACAAAGTTGTTCCTTCGGATAATGTTCATATGTCTTAGCTTTGTCTACACTATTCATAAGAGGTAGAGGTCTCTCTGTCGAGCTTTGGCCATGGCACAGCTAAGTCACTGGACGGATCATTAGTCACCAGCAGTTAAATAGATTCAATGGTATAGTTTATGTATGGGTAAAGTGTAAGTAATTAATGCAGGTGGAAGCTGTACGTATTGCCCTGCCCAGTGTGAAAGAATTCATGTTAGTCGTACTGAGATCTTTACAGTGAAGGAAACATAAAAGGAAGTCCTGAAGGGAATGTTTGAGAAAGTAAATTTAAAGACTAACAGTATACTGTTTGAGAAATGGCGATGGGGCCATAATTATATTTCAGGCAAAGAGACGGTGTCATGTTACACCTCTACCGACCCCGGGGACCCTTTTGGGAAGACATGAAAATACACGATTTAATGCAGCTATGTATGTAAAGGGATCACCTGACTCGAAGGTCTCAGAACGAAAACTCCATCAGGTTGCCCTCTCAGCAGGTTCTCCGCCTCTCCCCTCTCTATGTTCATGTAGTAAGGTTCATTTTCCACTGGCACGGGAAGAGGGCGCCCTACCATGCTGGTGTGACCTTCAGCTGGAGATTTGGCATCGGAGTCTGACTCTTCAGTTTCGTTTGTTTCTGGAATTATTTAGAGTTAGAGTTTAACATAACGGCGTTTGGCTAAGAGCGGAATTGCCGGCAGTGTGCCTGCCAAGTTCTCACCTGCTACGACATCGTTCAGACAATTGACCATGTGGTAAAAGAAGTCGACGAAACTGTCCCCGAGACGTGCGCCCAGGTTGAACATCAAGGGGACACTCACTTTCAACCACCAGCACATTGCTTTTACATCACAAAGATCTACTGAACTACATGGGTAGCTGGATTGTAGGTTCTATTTAATGGAGCGGTGGGGTTTTACTCATTAGACTATGTGCATTAAATACAAATACATTTAATCCTCATACCGAGTCCCTTACGGGGTAGGCAGAGGGAGTGCAGTGCCATTTCTCTTTAGGTCTCCTCAACAGGCAAAGGAAGACCTAGTTTCTACCTAGATAAAATGAATGGAACACTCCAGGATAGAAACGTCAAAAGTACCCAAAATGGGAGAGTATGTATGAAAATATTTAAATAACTGAAATTAAATTAGCTAACTAGGTCCTACGCCCACCTAGATGAAGCAAAAACCAAGTAGTCTAGCGTCTGACTGAATTTCGATGCGAGGTTTCAATGCCAAAACATATTTAACAGAAAACGTTTCATAAAAATAGTCACGTATATTTCGCAAGATGAATGAATTTATTATAATTTACATGACAAAGGTCCGGCAGTGAGTCAATGAGCTGATTCAACAACGCTCCAGTTTCAGCAATTAATTTTAATTGTACTCGTATTGTGATTCTTGGCCGAACTTGACTGAAGTTTATGTGGTAATTGTCCGATGATTTATAATAGGATGATCTCATTGCTCGTTTGGAAGTTCGCCAAAGAATATTAAGGATTTATTAATAATCCTCACGCCTTCTCACAAGGGGTAGGCAGAGGTGTCTTGTACTCACTTTCCACCAGAGATATATTTATGATGCCAACGTGACAGATCACTAGTCTATCGCCAGTAAGCACAACTACGCTACTTTTCTTTGAATTGCTTCTCATACGTATGCACATTTCCTCTCAATGTTTTCCTTCACTGTTAAGCTCTTGGTGTGTCTATCTACTAATAAAACAAGTTTAGAAAAACTCATTGGTACAGTCGCAGATAACTAATCGAACCACTCGGCCACCACGGTTTGAGTTATTTATACGATAATTTTATTAAGAATGCAGCGAAAGGAAACCTGCATACTTTTGAGTAGAAATTTAAAGAAAACCGCGATGCACTTGCTATCTGTAACTAAACACATTCGGAGAACCTTTTGGAAAGCCGTGAAGACTGTAAGAAATTACACTTCCTGTTCCTCTTTCAAAAATTGCTATAATAAAATAAAATATAAGCCGGTAAATGGCATTCCTTACAAATATAATAATATCCACAATCAAATATGGAAGTGACAAACCATGCGTATTTCATAAGAAGATAAGGACTTTGATAAAGAAATTTGATGTTATTATTGAACGCGTTTGTGCGACATTGATTAACTAGCAATGCTTCGCGGTTCGACCCGCGGTTATTTTCAAGGCTTCACTATCTTAGAAAGAATGATGATATATATTTATACAGCCTTCCTCAGTAAATGGGCTTTCTAATGCAAAATATTTTCCCTAAAATCGGATAAAGAGATTATGATTACGCTATCGAATAAATAAACAGACAAATCCGTCCTCTATTATATGATTAAATGTGTTTGATTATGGCAACACCATTGTACTGATTAAATGTGTTTTGCACAATATTATATATTTTATGACGATACGAAACATGAACTGAGTTGTAAACGCGTATTTGACAATAAAGTTCAAATTTAAATCAAAGAACGCCTTATATTCCTATATCATATACAATAGCAACTCTATAGTATAATGTTTCACTCAATATTAGGAAAAGATTATATCACAAACAGATCCCACTTTGGTATTGTATTCACTATCACAACTGCATCTGAACTAAAGAAAGTCGGTAAACATGTTAATTTGTCCCTCAGTTTTAGTTTTTTACTTTGTTTCATTGATGTAAGTATGCATAGTGATGTTAGGGCTATCGATAAACCATTGTCGATAGATTGTTTTACTGATACATTTTTAATGGGTGTTATAAACTTTAAATAATAATAATAACGCAATGCGCGAGCTATTCCACTAGAGTAGCATACGTCCTAAGGCGGCGGTAACAGCTTACCATGAGGCAGGCCGTGCTTGTTTCACACCTTTGTGGTAAAAACTAAAAAGATAAGTGGGCACTTCTGCCTACCCAAGGTTTGGAACAGCTTTCAAAACATATAAGACTTTAAGACATTTGAATATATCAATGGACCACACTGGTTGTCTTGTAAATGAATGAATAAAAAAAAATGAATCATTTAGTTTTTTTGGTTTGTTTGTTGTTTTAATTATTTAGTACATAGAACACGTAGATATGAAATAGACAACACTCGTCTAATGATCCTTAAAATATATATTATTTTAGCATATTTCTCAAGGCGGGCTTGGTGGCAAAATCTTCTAGATATTCTATCTTCTAGATAATCCTATACTGACTGAAGTCATTATTTTCAAAATGATCAATAACGGACAATGGGTATGGGGGTACTACACACCTCTGTCTCCCCCTTCAGGGACCCTTGTGGAAAGACGTGAAGATATACATATATGTATACGATCCTATTCCAAGACCATATAACAACACTATCGATAATAAAACCCCTACTGTGTCCCACCACTCGTACTGCAGCCCGGCACATGTGGTTCCTTGTTGAAATAAATAAAAATGACACGTTTGTGAGAAAGTGGAAGTACCACACTTTGCTGCACTATTCAGTACCGTTGCTATGAATACTTGAGACACAAATGAAAAGCTTTGAACCTCAACTGAAAGTCGTAAGTTTAAGATTATGTTAATCAAGTCCCGAAGTTGTAGGCCTAACGTTCACTGAAGAAGTATCAGGTAGTTAACAGATGCAGAGTCTGTTACTATCTGTCACACAAGACACCATCACCCCGAGTCCTTCACGGGGTAGGCAGAGTCTAACAGACCTCTGACTTTGATCAACCAACTAATAAAGGTCTTTCACAGAGTAAGGTGGAGATCACGGATGTGCCTAAACCTAGTATTATTTGTATAGCATACAAAACATTATTCAAATTTTAAGAATGGTTATGCATTATACATATCATGTTATATATATTTTATTTTTCTTTTTGTGGTTTTTAGGGGGAAACCTTCAGTACTTACTCGACAGTCCTAAGGGGGGACGAACGGGTTATGTGAGATTACTACTCACTAGAACCCCCTCGGCGGCCTTCCTATGTATATATCAACCTGATACTACCGGACATTCAGGTGCTACAAACGCGATTAAAGCCAGATTGATGGACTTCCATACGTAATGAGGCGCCGCAGTGAGTAGCGGCCATAAGTAATTCCTCAATCAAGTGCCGCCGGCCGAGTCAATATTCCAATGGATATGAATGTTGCCTACCTATTGGATTCGCTAATTTAATTGGCACATCGGCGGCGAGCATACGCCCTGCCTTATCTCACACCGTCATGTCGTGTCTATGGGTAATTGGGATAAAAATGTTTAGGTTACATCCAGACTATCGTATAGCTAACACTAGGATATCTATTAGATATCTTGTAATACTACTCTATAGATCTTTTTGTATGGATAATGGATGACGCGGCGGGGCGCAAACTTTACATACCAACATATGTTTTTTTTAGCGTGCGGTCCGCATGATGATGAGCGATGCTATAGACGCTCGCAACTACTAGGATATCACTCGCGCGTTTCTACAGGAATCTTTCTTTTCAAACCCTTCTTGAGGAACTCCATGCTGTACGTTCCAGGGAAAACCTGTGTATATGCCTGCCGTTGTAATAATATAATAATATATCATCACGCCTTCCCACAAGGATCCCCGAAGGGGTAAGCAGAGGTGTATAGGTAATACCCACACACCCACTTTCCGCCAGAGGTATATTAGGTGCCAACGTGACAGATGACGAGTCCATCGCCGTTACTCAAGCACGACTATACATACGCCTTTGAATTTCTTCTCAGACGTATGCAGGTTTCCTCTCGATGTTTTCCTTCACCGCAAAGCTCGTGGTGTGACTAATCACTGTACTTAAGTTCAGAAAAAGTCATTGGTACAGTCGGGATTCGAACTTGCGACCTTTGCGTCGCCAAATCGTCGTCAAATACCTACTTATATTTTAAATATAAATAAATCTGATGATGTTTGTTCCTCAATCACACCAATAGGGCTGAATCGATGGAATTGCACGAGATTTCTTCAGAAATACGTTGATCTTTTTTGCCTTTGCTAGAGTTTAGTACAGTAAACGCATTCCTTTGCGTAAGCGCGCGCTGGCGTTTATTACCTTCTTTTAATAAGAATAAAAAGACTGAAATTAATTTAAAAATATTTTTCTATACACATGAAATTAACCAAATCAAACCGAAGTAATAAACCTTTAAGGGTTGACATATGTCTTTGCTTACTTCCGACGTCTCAATTAGCCTCTTCTTTGAAGTCGGTTAATAAAAAGATTAATTTCCTTATATACAAAGTCGTGTTCATATTTGGTGCTCGTGTAGCGAGGAGCTCATCAAACCCGTGTCGGAAATGATGCCAAATGAGATTACTCGTTATTATGATCATTTCCTCGCCGGGACACTGCTGAGGGCCCGCCCTCTCTCACCCTTTTTACCCCATTTCTCACGTTCCGTGTTATCACACTAAACTTTTACCAAACACTACTTTATCTCATACATACAAGAAAATTAGTTTTTACTGAATTTAACTGCAGTGAATACTCACACCACGAGCTTTACGGTGAAGGAAAACATCGAGAGGAAACATGCATACGTTTGAGAAGCAATTCAAACGCGTATGTATAGTCGTGCTCGTACGTTGGCACCTAAAATGTATCTCGGGCGGAAAGTGGGTGTGTGGGTATTACCTATACACCTCTGCCTACCCCTTCGGGGACCCTTGTGGGAAGGCGTGAGGATATATTATTTTGTATTGATTTGGTTGTATGGTCTACTTTCAAGCAAAAACTACAGAATGGTTTTGGAATTTGGAAAAAGATTTGTATTATAATGATGATATAAGATTAGTATTATGATTAGTTTATAAGATAATTTATTTGCGAAAGAAAGAAATGTTATTTGAAATAGAATTTTACGTCGCCCGCGTAAAATCGTGGATCGTTAGCTTCAGCAAAGAAACATTGGGAGTAGAGAACGATGGCTGTGTGGTGAAGTAACGCTATCATTATAGTTTCCGTGTCTCTCCTCCCAGGTAAGCACGCCTCTTAGGAACCATCCCTGCTCATCCCCATCACTCACCTCCAACCCCCGGATGTAATATCCGCCCGACAGGCTCTCTAGTCACGTTATCATCATTAAATTACCCTTTTAGATACCAATACATGCCTTGAATAATAATAGTCAATAATTGGATGTTATTGTATAGAGGGAATTTACCGATTTAACTTCCCGAATAAAAAAGTTATTTAAGTAGCGGATGTGCTTTATGCTATTAATGTGGATATGATAGTTGGGTAAATTTTAATGATATCGTCATAATGACAACACAAGTCAGAGTAACAAAACGAGCCATAAGGTGAAGGAAAACATAGAAAGGAAGCCCACGTTCCTTTAAAGGACATTAAAAAACGGCGATTAACAAGGCATAAGACAATTCCACACAAATAGACAAAGCCACAAATTAAGCAAGGCTTGTGTTATGGTAACAAGACAACGATAATTTACTCATATAGATATATACATATATGACATCCAAGACTAAGGCACAAAATACTCGTGTTCATCACAAATATCTGCCCTCAACCTCAAGCCCGCGACCTCAAGTTGCGCGGTCAGCTCTAACCACTAGACTCTCTACCTCTCTCTAGACCACTCTCACTAGACCAGACGGCCGTCAAATCTATCACGTTGGCACTTAATGAAATCTCCACCGAAATAAGTGTTGTTAGCCTACCCCTTCGTGAACCTTGAGGTGTAGAGGATATATCTTATAGTAAATAGACAAGTGACATTAGGTATGAAATTAATATTGACGCTCAAATAAATGTCGGTGAATAAGAGCCCTTTGAACCGACTGAAAAAGCTTTTCCTACCTTCAAATAAATGCACAATAGAACAATAGTCATATAGGACATTTACATGTGTGCGAGTTTTTGTTGAATCTTCAATATTATTATCAGGCAAGATTTGAATGTATGTAAAGGATAAATACAGAAACCTTTCACCCATACAAAGCAACATAATTCTGGAGTTACATGACCTACTCGTTTAAGGGGGAACATTTGATTTTTTGTATGCTTGTTACGATTTAACTCACAAACTACTAAACTGATGTTTAAAATTCTGCCACCATTTAGAAGCTACATTTTTATAAAGTAATATTGGCTATATTATAGGAAAGATTAGATGTTTATTTGTTAAAAAAATACCAATGAAATAAAATGCGGGGGGTACGCGGGTGAAACTGCGGGTTACAGCTAGTTTTTTTTATACAAGAAAAGTGGCAAACAAGCATTGGCCCAACTGATGGGAAACGGTTACCTTAGCCTATTTACGCTCACGATACCGAAGTATCACTTGCGCGTTGCCACTTTGTGTTCGGAGAGTTATAGTGTGCTGGCAATCCCTCTGCTTCCAACACAATGTAACAATCCTCCCCCCTCCCCAAGGAGCTAATTACTGGAAACCTTATTCACCACGTAGGAACACAACACAATAAATTGTGTTATTTGGCTACGGACTTCTATAAGGTGGAGGTCCTGCCCCAGTCGGGGCAGTCTCCAAATTCTAACGGGAAACCCGTTATGCCCTACCTCTCTTTTTACACATACGTATTACACTACATATTTATTTGTATAATTTAGCGCAGGTATAGCAGGGGCTAGTCTCCTCCTCTAGTCTTGTTAATATTATGATGAATAAATCAGAATATACTATCTTTATTTAGAATAACAACAATTAATAATATTTACAAATAACAGTTGCAACTAACTACTTACAGATAAAATATTTGTCCCAAATCGGTATCCCGAGGTAACGTGCCAAGAAGACTAGCAGCATTGCCACGCTGGATAGCAATGCTGATTCTCTGAGCGAGATATGTTCCAGCCAGCCTGTCACGAGAGGTCTCGACTAGACGGCGCGAGACCTCTTTAAAAGATGGTGAGCCTCAGGACCCCAAGGCCCCAGAGTTTCAACCGCAAATGCAGCAAATATGTAACCTGACCCGAGACAGGCATACTTGCGGCGCTTGAGGCACTCCTGCTGAGCAGCAGCGGCGCCTGCCGCCACCGATGTGTCAGAAAGATGGGAAGGAGCCAGTGTATCGAAACACGTAGCGTCCCACACTAAGGGCCGACCCATCCTCCATGGCATCAGAGACATACCGTCCGGCCTCCGGCCATCGCCGCGAGCGAGACCGACTGGTTCCAGCACAGCAGGCACGCCGGCGCTAACCAGAGCCCGGCGTATCAAGTCATTTATGGAGGAATGACGTGATATCCGGCCGGCACTGCTGATGCAGGATAGACCATGATGTCCGGAGTCGTTGACAAAATCCCCGCAGTGACACCGATGTGGGACAATACATTTAGCGCCTAAACGTAGGCTCGCACACAATCTGAAGGTTGCATCATCTAACAGCGTACCGATATTAAAAGGGGGCAATGCATGAAGCCAGAGTCCGGACTCCCATCTAGCGATTGCCAGGAGACGGGCTCTATCAGCAGAGTTGAATGCACTATCGAGAAGTGCATTATAGGCCAACCTACTGATAGGCTCATCCCATTGTTTTTGTATGTGCGGACTAAGGGGAACGTCTGTGTTTGGGCATGCCATAATCCAGGCATCTCTGGCCTCAGCCAAGTGCGAAACCTCACAGCCACAAAGTGACGTAATAAGAATATTTCCTATGAGGTCATGCACACCATGTACTGAAGCCAGAAAAGCCGGTAAAGCCACATCGGAAATTTTGCGTATTCCCAGACCTCCGAACCTAATAGGAAGGGAGGCCTGAGACCACGAGCGGTCGTCAAAAGATATATTTAAAACTGATGAGAGGGTAGACCTAATTGTGTCATCTAAACTGTGTAAAATTTTACGGTCTTTCCACATATGGCTACTACGTAAAACGTAGGTAAATTTGGGTGCAAATAGACAGTGCCTAATAATGAAATAAGCCATGTGGCTCTTAATTTTGACTAAGTGGTCTGATGATTTTTGGAAATTTTTAATTTGGTCGTCCGCAAATGAGGGGAAAGCCTCGTCGAAGATAGGAGATCCTAAAAGGCGAAGTGAATTTTTGTCTAAAATATTTATATTTGGAGCCAAGGAGTTAAATTTTGAAATTGTGGAACATTCAATCTCCGAAGTGAGATCGGAGATAAAAAGTTCGCACTTCGAAAAATTTAATTCAAGTCCGATTGACTTGAATTCGGAAATAATCTGTTGGAGGTCTGACAGTACTGAACTCACGTCACCGCCCAGGGTCCCATCGTCCAAATACCAAATATTGAATTTAGAATTTAGTTTTGAAATTATAGGGTGTATTGCAAGGCTAAATATGGCCGGCCCAAGAGGGTCACCCTGCTGACAACCTACAGATGAGTTAATGAGATTGTCCTGATACATCAATTTAGTAGGAGAGCTGTAGCATTGCCACATAAAATTAAAAGCCGAAGGGATTTTTTGTTTCACCTGCGTCAACAAGGTACCCCTATCTACACTGTTGAAAGCGTTTTTGACATCCACCTTCAACACTAATAACAATAAATCTAATTTCTCCTGATACTTAAAGTAAACAATATTTAAAAACACACTTATAAATAAAGACATGTTAGATGTCTCTATTTTTTTAATTCCAGTCGGCAGGTACCCGACATAGCTACTCCTAAATGAGCAGTGAACCCTCGCGGGTCCTTCGTTACCCGTCCGTCCGTCTGTCTCGACCCTTTTTGCTCAAACGGATGTCGTAATATGAAATACTGAGGTTGACATTCGCACAATACTGCTGCCATAAAAGATAGTCTCAGTGCCAGCTTTATTAATTTGTAAACGTAGTGACGAACGTTTATCAATATGGGTACTGTCTTATTAGTGGCGAACTGGTGTTGACTGACATCTGCATCATACGCGCTCTAGGCTTTACGCCGCACACCGGCGCCCGATATATTTACAGCACGTTTTCAAAGGAGTTTCCTTCCACGAACGCTCGGGCTGCGAAATGAACTCCCCGTTGTGGTTTTCAATAGCAAATACAGCATGGAGTTCTTTAAGAAATGTGATGAAACCTGCACTGTTTGGAATGGTGTTGCAAACAGGCTTACAGTACGTATGTGTATATTTGCAGTGTATGAAAACTGTTTAAAAGTCTACCTTTTGATAGTCAATTCGTTAATGATATACAGTATACAGGGTTATATCCTACGAGTCACCGAGAAGGTCTGGACATTGGAAACATATAGATACATACATACACATGTAACTTGTACGTGTGACATGCGCAACTATTTTACTTCATCAGTGAGGTCCTACCTAGAAGACAAAGTCGTCCAGGAAAAAAAGAAAGGAAATATAATTTAATCAAAGAAAACATTACCATTTTCGCGATTGACCCAGTTCTCAATGCTCAGCCAAGTTACTTTAAGAATGTCCCAATTTATTGGACTAAGATTTATCATTGTAACGTCTATATTTCTTAGTGCCTTTGGAATAATAAATATTTCCATTAATACTCTGATACCATCCATATCTGTACTGTAGCCTCATCTCATGGGAAATTTAAAATTACTAAGGAATCGCCAGACAAAGTATTGATTGAGGAACAAGCCATTTTCGCTCATCATTCAAATATTGTTTGTCGCTGAAATATGCAAATCCCACAGGATAAAATTCCTCCTGTAGAAATAACATTTTCTTTCGTTTGTTTCGTACAAAGTACAAAGTGGCATTCCAGTTACGATGACTACACAAAGCAAGAATAGAACAGGATGAGAATTATCTCACATAACGTAAACAGAGTGGTAATATATAAAGGAAATGTATAAATTTAAAGGCACAGGGTAGATCTTCCTTAACATCCGACCGTTCGTTATGTGTAATAGCATCATAATCATATTGTACGTATTAAATTTCTATAACAACTTTTTCGCTGTGAATAATTTATGATGAACTTTTGGTGATATATTATATGGTATATTGCTGATGTTTTATTGCTGTAATGAACTTTGTTAATGACCATGCCGTGCTAATTTATGAAATAATTTAATATATAAAAATTCCATATTCATATATAACATCCTCCCCACGCTAAAGCTGCCTGTCCACTACACTTAAGATCCAATTGGATAAAATTATCATACAAATTATATCGAATTATCGAAAGTGCATATTTACTAACCTAAGTAGGCAAGTATCTTTATATCTTGCACTAATACTTACATTAATACCCTAGTTGATACCCTAATAAGTCACTTACCCCTTCTCACCCCGAAGCGAGTCTCAAAGATGCTGAGAATGTAACTGAGGAGAGATTCATCTTTAGGCTTATAGCTGACATCGCAGTAATCTTTGTTCACCTGCACTGGATCTAAATAGTCTTCCACCGGCAAAGTTGCCTGGAATTAATGTTAAATTTAGTTTAAATTCTTAATATTTTTATAAATATTAAGTTAAATATTAAACTGTAACAAAATTACTGGAAACGTTTTAAAGATGCAAGCAAGGATGTGGTGCACCTTATGGGAAGCAATTAACGCCGCTTACGCGCTTTCGCACACTGCAGGAATCTTTACACACCGTTCTATATGAACCCCTGAGAACCTTAACTAAATAGGTAAACTTCACTTCCTTCCTTTCAATTAAAGAATATGACAATATCAAAGGTGGCATGCTTGAAGTGAAGTCAGAGTATAAAAAGAAATAGGTTGAAATCGTTAAAAGGTTAAAGTTTAAGGTTTAAGGTTTCCAGTAATGAGCTCCTTGGAGTAGGGGAGGATTGTTGTATTGTGTTGGCAGCAGAGGGATTAGTCTCATTATGATGCAAACACAGTACAACTCTCCGATCACGGAGTGGCAACGCGCAAGTGATACTTCGGTATTGCAAGCGTAAGTAGGCTGCGGTAACCGTTTTACATCGGGTGGGCCGTGTGCTTGTTTGCCACTCTTGTTGTATAAAGAAAAGTTCATAAGTCATGTATCGATATGAATATAGAAACGATCAACCATCACGCGAGCGTATTTAGGATACCCTACTACATAGACCAAATCAATCGGACTCAAGGATGTGAACGTCCAGATTATTCGAAACTGGCGAGCATGTAAGATGAATGTGAATTTGAAGAAAGCGATAGAGGTATGTAAGTAAGCGAAAGAGGAGAACTGGCGCTCTTCTCGCTCTGCCGACTTATAATACGAATAGTTAGCAATATTGAGAAAATATGACTCAATCCAGAAGAAAGGTCAGATGGAAGTGAATGAACCTACAGACCGGCATTAAATTACAAATAAATCTATTATAATTTACTCACCTGGCTATGAGCTTCACCGCAGGCTTCATTGACTGGCCTGAGCACATGAACGGAATCGTACATATTACCTAAGGCATCACTATTCTCATACAGGTTCATATCTTTATCTTTAACTTCGTTGCAGGCCTTGTTTGTCTCCTCAACATGATCATCAGCATTCTGTATTATCTCCGTAGTTCTCTTAAAGAATGGCATTTTGAAAGACTGAAACAGCTCTTGGATTTTGACAATACAAGGTTTCGTCGTTACACTTCGGCTCAAGGGATCGCTCGCAGGTGTTTTGTCTTCAATGTCATTGTAACATAAGTCCTCGTAAAAATGATCTTCAGGATATTTATCGCTGGCTTCATCAGCTGCAGTCAGTGATTTGTATTTAGGTCTGCTTTCAGGCTTCTTATTTACCTTCTGCACATAATATCGGCTATTAGTCTTCATACAATAATACCTATCACTCGTACTCTCCTGTTTGGAGAACCTGTTCCGTAATTCTACAAATGGGTATTCATAAGAACTTAGTCTGAAGAGTTTCTTCTTCTTTCCTATTCCAGAATCCATGGGTAAATAAGACGGAGGTCTTTCGTTCCTTTTTGGTTGATTTCTATAGAGAAAGCTCTTTGCTGGGACCAGCCTTTTTATCAAGTCTTCTATATTGTTAGTTACGGTATCAGCTCTGACCTTTTTCACCGTTTGGTACTGACTTTCTATAGAAGCTACGGTTTCAGACTTTTGGATTTTGTTATATTGGTTTAGATATCTTTCTGGGTTTCTTTTGAGTTCTTCTATGAATGACATGAGACTTTTGGCATTTACTGTTGGTCGCCATATTTTTATAATGCCTTCCGATATATCCTGCAATAATATAATATTTGAAACTTATCAGCCACGTCCATCATCATTCAAACATTCAAATTTTACGTTCCAAATACATAAATCTAATTTAAACATTTTTGTGACAACCGTACGAACGCACGTGTTAAATTTGAAAAGCTACTTCTTGTATCTAAATGATACTGCTACAATGGGATAAATAGAGATAAGGTAACCACATACCTAGGTAACTGAACATTGGTAGTCGAATATATGTATTATCTAGTATATAATAATATAAAATAATAATATATCCTCACGCCTTCCCACATGGGTCCCCGAAGGGGTAGGCAGAGGTGTATAGGTAATACCCGCACACCCACTTTCCGCCAGAGGTATATTAGGTGCCAACGTGACAGATGGCGAGTCCATCGCCGTTACTCAAGCACGACTATACATACGCCTTTGAATCTCTTCTCAGACGTATGCAGGTTTCCTCACGATGTTTTCCTTCACCGTAAAGCTCGTGGTGTGACTAATCACTGTACTTAAGTTCAGAAAAACTCATTGGTACAGTCGGGATTCGAACTTGGGACCTTTGCGTCGCAGACAACTGCTCAAACCACTCGGCCACCACGGCTTATTATCTAGTATCTATCTGAAATGGATTTAGTAGTACAATAATTTAGTTTAGTAGTTAAATTTAGTACAACTGAAGAACTATAGAACTGCCCTTTTTCGTTGAAGTCTTTACTTTTTTTTTTCATAAAACATTTAATTTAGTTTCATATGAAATATGACAAAAACAAATAGTTTCTTCTTTACATAGGAATTTAAAAGACATTTGGTATTGCACTTTTGACCATCAGTCAGACCCATTGGCCATCCTTATCGGTCACACAAAGTTTCCGGGAATTGGTAGCTTAATAAACTTAACAGATCAGAGGGACCGAACTAAGTCGAAAGCAATAGGAAAGTAAGTAAAGTTACCAGTAATTTTCTTCCATCGAGGTTTTTCTTCTTAACAAATTCGACGAACTCTTCCAACTCATTTAGTTCCAGTAACGCCACAATACTTTCTTGATCCAGATCTTCTACTCCCTTACTCATGTTCTCCTCGGCTTCTACCATTTTAAAAAGATTAACAATCTAAATGTCACATGAATAAGCCGTAAGATTATATAAATATATCCTCACGCCTTCCCACAAGGGTCCCCGAAGGGGTAGGCAGAGGTGTATAGGTAATACCCACACACCCACTTTCCGCCAGAGGTATATTAGGTGCCAACGTGACAGATGGCGAGTCCATCGCCGTTACTCAAGCACGACTATACATACGCCTTTGGAATTTCTTCTCAGACGTATGCAGGTTTCCTCACGATGTTTTCCTTCACCGTAAAGCTCGTGGTGTGACTAATCACTGTACTTAAGTTCAGAAAAACTCATTGGTACAGTCGGGATTCGAACTTGCGACCTTTGCGTCGCAGGCAACTGCTCGAACCACTCGGCCACCACGGCTTGAGTAACCGTAAGATTATTTAGCTGAAAATCCTTGAAAGTTGAAAAGTAACAACACCATACATTTCAAGCCAGAAGAAATGAGGCCCTATGATTTATCCGTCCTCCTGAAGCTTCGCCCCGAGCCACTACCTTCACCTTAAAATCTGCAACAGATATATCATACAGCTGGTTGTTTCCCGCAGTTTCGCCCTGAAATTCATACAAATCACCACCCCAAGTCCTTAAAGGGGCAAGCTGAGAGAATAGAGCGCCCATACACGACTTAATATGTACAGCACAGTAATATCCGGCATACAAACATGATGATTCATAGTTACTTTGATCATAGGCTTATATTTTGTAATGCTATTTAGCAGGCTTAATTGGTTATTATTATTAACTACCGACCCGTACCGACTTCACACAGCTTATCACAGAATAGAGTTTTCAAACCTACTTACGAAACATATGAAACTGGCGATGAGAATCGCGTCAAAACCATACAGTACAGGAGGGGGGACGTTGGTAGTTTATCAAGTGATACAAACTATGTAATAATTGCTCTTATTATGCAAACAGGCGCGGAAATCACAACCAATAAAATAATCTACATTATTACAAAATTATATAATAATAATAATAATATTAAAATAATAATAAATATACATAATTATAAAGAGGTAAACTTTGAAAGAAATATTGATGAAACAGATATACAATGCGAAAGTGTATGCAAGAGGAGGCAGGGAAGACCACATTCCAACTACCTAGATCAAATCGATCGGACGCTCAAGACTGGGAACATCAAGAGAACTCGAAACCGGCGATCATCTATGAAGAGACTGATGAATGCGAACGAAGCGAAAGAAGTATGTAAGTCTAGAGGGAACTGGCGCTCTGTTCCCTCTGTCTACGATGATATGATGGTGAGGTAAAGTTAGTAAGTTTGTTTGTAAAATGAACTACATCACATGAACAATGTCATGAACTACTGAATATATTTGAAAAGATATTAGCTATCCAAGGGAACGGAGCAGCCACATTTAAAGCGGGTGAAGTCGCGCGTCCCAACTAGTTCGTAATAGAACTTTAGACGTAACTGTAACGCACTATCATCTAATAACGTACCTTTGTCAATATAACATAATGTGGTATCATAATGTGGGGAAATAGCACAGAAACACCATCCTTATTTATTTTACAAAAGAAATTGATTAGAATACTTACAAATACAAATAATAGAACTAGCTGTAAATCATCTTTCAAAACTCACGGAATCCTAACACTTGCTAGCATTTATATATTAGAAGTATCGAGCTACGTCCGTATACACCCAGAGTTGTTCACGAGGAAAGAAGATATTGAAAGTAGATATAACACAAGGCACAAATGCAAATTAATCATTCCCACTTCAAATCTCAAAATGCATTCCACAAGCCCTCTAACAATGTGTGTCAAAATATACAACAAATTGCCGGAAACAATCAGAAAAGAAAATGATCTCAATAAATATAACAAACACATCAAACAACTATTAATAAACAAAAGCTATTACACTATAAAAGAATTCCTAGAAGATAACTTAAAGTAAAATTATTGTACATTATGTTTATAATAGTTAACAACTATAACTACTAAAGATAATATATACCAAATAAATAGAATAATTACATAAAATATAAGAAATATTGAAATATAGTATAATATAAGATTTATAGCTAAATAGATATATAGCATAATGTAAGTCACGAGGAGTAAACAAGTTTATAGCAATAGTAGATATAAGAATGATATAAAATAGTAAATATAAGTTATTATTGTGTTATACGTATAAGTTATATATATATTACATACAATATATACAATATTGTATTAAACTAAAACGTAGGGCACCATGTCATGTAGCCGCCATCACATTGCCGTGCCCTCAAACAGGGTGTAATTTTATCCTTAAGCATAGTATATTGTGATTTAAATGATGTCTGTGTTTTAGGTTATTTTTACATGCAATAAATATATTTGATTTGATTTGATTTGAACATTTGAGCGTTACGAGGGCAAAGTTACAATATTAGCAAACCTCTGTGTTGACATAAGCGTTAATTAGGCGCTCCTAGCAACACGTTAGCGAAAATCATACCCGCTTGGAGCGGCTTGTATCCCTCCGCGCATTGAAGACAGCTTTGTACAGGGTGATAAAGACAAACACATTATGGAAGTTGTTAAGCAGCGTTGCACGAATTTTGTTACATAAGGTGGTATTGGGATCTTTATTTAAATGCAAAACGGTTTAATTAGAACCAGAATTTAAATAAATAAATAAATACCTGGGACAATTCCACACAAATTGACCTAGTCCCAAGTTAAGCAAAGCTTGTGTTATGGTAACTTGACAACGATATGTTTACTTATATAGATAGATAGATATATACATAAATACATAGGACATCCAAGACTAAGGTATAAATACTCGTGTTCATCACACAAATATTTGCCCTCAGTGGGATTTGAACCCGCGATCTCAAGTTTCACAGTCAGGAGCTCTAACCACTAGACCAGACGGTCGGTCGTAATCCTCAATTAAATTTAAATTTATTACCAATTCAATAAAAGCAATATTGCGGATTAAAATAATGAATATTAGCATCGTCTCGCTTAGTCCCCCAAAGTATAAGCAGAGAGAGAAGAGTAGAGCGCCAGTACTCACTAGACTCTGAGTCCCTTCATACATACTCGCCGGTTTCGAATACTTTTTTTCCATCCTTCCTTCGATCAATGGGTTTTTTTCCAAAACTATTTATTAATACGTAAAAGAAGAATAAAAACGTAGCTTAGATTTAACATACATATAATATAACATTATCGTTATAGCAATTTTTTATGGGAAAATGAAGTAATGATATTGTAAACTTACAATGTATTTAATTAAAATTTTATTTTCTTTTAAACCTAAACCAAAAGACTGATGAATGTGGACGAAGCGGAAGAGGTATGTAAGTCTAGAGAGAACTGGCGCTCTATACTCTCTGCCTACCCCGATAGGGACTTGGCGTGATGATATGTATGTATGTATGTATTTCCTTTTATTGTGCCGCCGGTAATCACACATTTAAGCAACAGTCCTATTTTCTTAAACACCCTGCATAAATATGATTATTTCGTCTTTAAACGTTTAATCTTTAAACCAGATCAAGGATGCTGGCAATATATATATATAGCACAACTGAACTATGAATTTTATTGAAGTTTTGCTCTCATAACCTCATATATACTCACTACTTAAAAGAAAAGCAGGTCTTTATGTACTTACCTAATATTCAGCGTGTATCGCCTGTCACTTAGTTACCCTTATATGTAAACACGAATAAGTTAAGCACAATATAAAACCCACAGGCCGGCACTATTTGCGCAGCGCTCAATATAAAACTGACGCGACTGAGGCACTAATTAACTTGATTGGATGACTCTGTGTGCTCCAACGCGAATTGCTGATTGGCTCTGTCGCGAGCTTTCAGCTTCAAGCGTGGGGCTTTAGCGTTGACAATTGTTTCTTACGAACCATTATCACATAAACGTAGCTTTAGGTGTAGACCTATGACTGCTAATTATAACGTTTAATATAATTAATAGTCGAGCCGTGGTGGCCGAGAGGTTCGAGTAGTTGCCTGCGACATAAAGATCGGAAGTACGAATCCCGACGGTAACAATGAGTTTTTCTGAACTTAAGTACAGTGATTAGTCACATGATTTGCGTCGAAACCTAAACCAGGTTTCCTCTCGATGTTTTCCTTGTCTGTTTGAGAAGCTATTCAAAAGCGTATGTATAGTCGTGCTTGAGTAACGGCGATGGACTCGCCATCTGTCTCGTTGGCACCTAATATATCTCTAGCGGAAAGTGGGTGTGTGCGTATTACCTATACACCTACCCGAAGGGGTAAGGTAATACCCACTACCTACCCCTACCTACCACTTCCTACCATTATTTCACCCCCTATTTTATAACGCCGGTTTAGTCAGAATAGTCTCCATCATATATTAGTTTCCTAGTACCTACTAGTTTACTAGAGTTAGGCTGTACAAAGAACTACTATAAAGAGCTGTGGTGTTATAAATAATATTATATAGCTGAAGTTTCTTTGTTTGTTTGTGGGTGGACGAACACGCTAATCTCTTGGACTAAGTTGGAACTGATAGCCCTAGATTAAGCAACGCTTTATTATGGTAACTAGACAACGATATATTTACTTATATCGATAGATATATACTTAAATACATAGGATATCCAAGACTAAGGTACAAATACTCGTGTTCATCACACAAATATCTACACCCTCACCGGGAATCGAACCGGCCATCTCAAGTTTCACAGTCAGTAGCTCTGACCCTTAGACCAGACAGCCGTCAAAGGAAGTCAATGTACGACTTATAGAAGTGCAGTATTAATGAAAAATTTTGCAAAAACATAGGAAATTAACTCTTTCCGTGTATCCGTTGCATTAAAAGTTAAAGATATGCAACGATGATGCCTCGCAGTTGTACTCGCGTAAAATTTTATTAAGTTGATTTATTACAGAAAAAAAACGAGTGTAGCCGCAAGACGCAGCTAGCTATCGAATAAGCAAACAGCAATATCATATCGAAATAATTAAGAAGATGAGCACTACACCACACGGACTGTATCATCACTGCTAAAACATCCTTACTGCTCTCCTCCATACAGCACATAATCGAAAGACAGCAGATGCGTGTATAAGAAGTGCATGTCTTTGTGCATCCGTTCTAGCCTTAATTGCAATAACTTTAGAGTTTAAAATGGTCTGATAAGATGTCAAAGCGAAAGTTGTTAAAACAATCTACACGTAAATTAGAGTCAATTAAAGGTTATGTCCTAAGATTATTAGCACGATGTAACGTGTGCATGTCTAAGAATGCGACAATGCTGTAATGTTGTATACAGAGAGAGATGTCAAATTAATAGTCAAATTAATAATAGGGGGGGGGGGGGGGGGCAAAGACATTTGGGGGCCCAATTGCGCTGATAGTGATACTCTTAAATGTTATATATCTTGGTTTATATGTTTGCCGCTAGATGGTGCTGTTCACTTTGTTGCGGTTCCTAAATCGCGCTATTATAGCAATCTAAGTTGTGTTAAAGTACTTTTATTAGATAGGATGTTCGCTCACACATAAGTTTCAATACCAACCCGATCCTAGAACCCGCCGGAGGAATAAAGCTCTGGAAGGAAAAACATCGACACTATTTATTCTCGTTAATTTAATTGTTATAAAGTTGCACCATGATTCTAGAACGCAAAATGTCGTAGATATTTTACACAATGTTATCTCCGTCCCTTAAATAGCAGTAAAATAAAATAAACAACCAAGTTGTCAATATCGCCAGTCACCACTGATAAGATACGGCAGTACCTTATCACATCGCAGGCGCGTATTATGAGCATCTGTTTAGTTGTGCGTCATGTTGGTATATTTGGCGATTATACCTTTGTTTCTGTCAATACATGCGCCTTGTATAATATATACTTTAATAAAGCACCCTTACCAGAAAATGTGTCCACAATGTCTCCTGATATCAATCAGGAGGCGTTCAACTTAGAAGCAAATTCTTCTTGCTATCACACTCCTTTAAATTTTGAAACCTGGTTTTTCTCATTGACCTGTCAGGTATAATAGAAAGCCTATAAACCTAGACTAACACTAGGTGGGTACCCTAGGGCTTCAATTCTGGTATCTTATATTAAATAGTTATATATTTCCTATGTTGTTATATAAACCGTTAAGTATGATTTGGAGTTCTAAAAGGATACATGTTTTACGCTTTAAAGGAAATTTTAACTAGTATAGAAATTAATTAGATAAGAAATTACGTTTACGCAAAGGACGTCCTTCGAATGAATCTCCCTAATAACCCTCACTTTTGTTCTAATGACACCACTTTCCAGTAGAAACTCACATAAATAAACGTGCTAGCTCGTTCTGGGACACCACATCATCTGTCCTTACAGCTTCTTAGTCTTTACACTAACGGGAAACTTGTCATTGAATCCCTAATGCGAATTGACACAAAAGCTATGTTAATAACCTACGTTAGTTTAGGAGAAGAGGTTCATAATCAGTAAATCAAAACAAATTTCACCGTTCACAGTAATTTTAATCAATAATCCTCACACCGTTAATTGAGAGATAATCACATATTATCGCTACAGTAACCACTCATATCTCATAAACATTAGTCCATTCCATTAACGACCACAGTCCAAATTTCAACTTATTCGGCACAAAACGTCGTACATTTTATGGGCAACCTCGGTGCCAGCGAAGCCGATGTAGCATGCGTTGTGGCTTGCATGCACTTTGCCCGGCGTCACGGAGAGCTGGTGTCGCGCTCGTCCCACATATAGAGTCTCTCCTGAAGCGGTCGACCCTCCAGATATAGCACCAGGGGGAACGTTTCCATTAGATGCTGGCACCCAACGCAAGCTCTCAGGTTTCGCACACAGAACTTCGATGTTTTGAACGGGTATCTCTTTCCCGTCGCACATGACAGAAGCTGCGTTGTGCCTCACGGACAGTTTCCCCGGAATAAGATCACCTCCGTGCCACGCCCTGATAACCCACAAAGGGCTTCCGTCCCAACCTTCGTGGCCGCCGACGACGGCCTTTCCAGTCAAGGACCCTGCCATTGTCGCAGTTGTAGGCACCCAGTCGAAATCTCCAGCAGTCTCCACAATCTGAACTTGATCCCCAGTGTTAGAGCTCTCACCGTGGTAGATATAATTGGTTATATAGGTCTGGTTTGTATCAGGTTGTTGGGCAGGCTGGCCGGGAACTGGCACCGGAATCATCATGGTGCCCGGGACGAAGTAGGGATACGGCACTGGTTGTGGAGCTGTCACTTGCCCGAAGTCTGGTGGTGGGGGGTATTGGGGTGGCTGATGGTGAGGATGGTGGTGCGGATGATGGTGAGGAGGTGGGGGGTGATGAGGGGGAGGAGGGTACGGCCATGGCGGTGGTGGACCGTAATATTGCGGCGGACCTGGCGGAGGGTACTGGCTCATGATAGCTTTGGGAATACTGACGATCAATACTGATGGAATGTTATATACTGTCCTAGTTGCGATTGTACCATATCTTATCTCACCGATACCGGCCTGATGTCGCATGATTCATTATTAGTCAGCCAAGTAAAAGGATACGTTTCTGAAATCATTTATTTATTTCATAAAACTATGAATAATTTACATCATAAAATACTTATTGGTGTAAATATTAGGGTTTGTACAAGGCGCATAAAGTACCTACCTATTTTATTGATAGCTATAGCCTTAAGGACGAGGACCATACGAACTAACGGACCATGGAAGACTTGAAAACACGTTAAATGATATTGACTTCTGATTTGATGCGCTGAGGTCTATTTTGCCATAGCATATTTCACCAGACCACTACTAGTGTTCGTCTCCGATAACAAGTATCTTTACTAATCTAGCAGAAGATTCCATTCTATCAAATATGTTTACATAACGATATAATGTTTTCATGTTGATAAATATCTTAGGCATGCACAAGGTAGCTAGAGTTGCATGAAAAAGTGTTTTTGGTCCTATTTCCGATAAACTTTTTTCTCCCAAAATAACTGGACCTACAGATGCCTTTTGCTGTGCATCCGTCTTCTTACGTAAGAACCACTGCCCTGAAGACACATCGAGTGCCGTCCATGAGAGCTGGCCACACGAAAGACTTGATCAAATCTGAGCGTCGATCCCTGCCATCACCTAAAGAGAACCTCACGTGCTTCTCGGGATCCATCACCACTGGAATTGAACAAATACTCGAATCATTCAATATCTTATTTAGACCAGCAATTATGAGTCTGAGGCCTTAACACACTTCCTTGCAGGTAGTGACACCTTGGGGGTATTGGTATGTTAACATTATAATTGTGGAAGTTTCTGAGGATGTTTGTTGCTTAATCTCGCCAAAATGGCTGAGCGGAACTGTATTCAAACAGAACAGTGATAGGAACAGTCATATACAAACACAAAGTATTTTTGATTCCAGCAGAAAAAATTAACAGCGGACAGCTAGTATCGTAAAATGTGCGCATGTTCTAAAATTAATAATGCTCGAGCCCCAACATTCATAGCTTTTTTAAATAAAAATAGCCCATTTGTTTATCCACACTATTATCTTCGTGCCAATTTTCATCCAACTTCTGAGTTGAGCTGTCCTAGCGTGACGACATCCATCAAACTTTCATATTAGCATAGATATAAGAAAAGAGTTTACTAACCAGGCGTGAAGTCAGTGTCTATCCTCAACGGGGGGGAGTGGAGGCTGATGGTCCACGCCGCGCGGCAGGCTGCGGCCACCAGGGCGTGGAGGGGTGCGCATCCGGAGAGGCACGGGTATTCGCGGAGGGTATTAAGTACCTGGCCATATGATAACAACTTGGTTGAAGGTCATTTACGCATTCGTTTCCATCTGCCGTGCCCCATTGGGCACACCAATTTGGAAATACCGTATGTATATAAAAGCACTCAACGTTACGTTTAACAAAGCTTGTATAAATTATGTTTCTTGGTCCAAAACTAGTTTGAGTGATTCTGCCAATAAGGGAGGGTCAACAATGACCACCATCGCGCATTAAGCCCTACATTGTTGATCATCTCTTATTGTCACTAAGGCCATTAGCTCCTAGTTTACATGCTTGGATATCACTCGCAGATTTCGTTTGTTTGACCAAGGTTCACAGACTTCTTGAAGGTTTGACGACTTGAACTTTATCCCGAAGGAGACCTAAATCTTCTCGGATATACTGTAAATTCTACTGGCGCAAATGACATATTGCCTTGAGAGCCTTAGTCCCGGGTTTCGTTCCACACTCACCTGGTTGACCACAGTCCGCTCAGCTTCACCGAGCGGGAAGCTGTGCGCTGTGTCGTGCAGCAGCCGGGTGGCGGCGGCGACCAGCCTAACCACGCTCTGCTCACTCGCCTTGGCCTCGTCTCCGGCGCCAAGCAAGGCTTTCACTTCACTGAGCCGGCGGTCGCGTAAGCTGATCGCGGCGCGGAAGGACAACTGGAAAATAGTACAATTCTATTAATAAAATTACCTTAACTAATTAATTCCAAGGAGTACACGCTATTTGCCAACCCCATGAGGATATGTCTATATGACACGCTGTTCGTTGGAGATCAGGTAATTTTCTTAAGTAATAAGCGTATCTAGTGGAACAATGGTTCCAGCCTCCTTGGTCCGCACTACCACGAATCCACGATTTTGTGTAGCATAGGGAACTAACTATCCTGCAGGTTAGGCAGCGTACGAGCGATATCTCTGGTGTTGCAAGCGTCAATAGGTGGGGGTAACCGTTAACCATCAGGCGGACCGCATGCTTGTTGCTCACCCAAGTGGAATAAAGAAAAAACTATCAGTTCCTCCATCTCCCATGACAGTATTCCCTTGTGACATTCTAGAAACTATACACCTACCCTTCGGGGACACTTGAAGGTAGGCGTGAATATGTATAGACTTACTTACTTACTTATCACCCGAGCGCAATTTAAGAAGTGCATGATTAGATGATTACTTGAGGTAGTCTTTGCAATTTCGTCTCGTTGTGTCAGTTATCTTACGGAGTTTTATAGCAGCTACTTACAACAACGACAGAGAACACAATCTTGTATTTAAGATGTGGTGTCTGCTTCAGAGGCTCGAGGGCGGCCAGCGCCGGCAGCGCCTCGTCCGCGGCGCGAGCCCACACGCTCGCGTATTGGGAGACCAGCTTGCTTCTGCAATACACATGTCCACACGTCAATTGTGAGACGGGATGATATTTATGTATGCACTATATACAGAATGCTTAAGAATTTAAAAAAGTTGCCATCTAAAGTTATAGGGTGTTGTGATATCCTCATGACGATCACAATGACGATGCAATAAAAAACTAACAGCTCTCCAAAGATAATAAAATGACAACATTATTCCCTTCGAAACATGATTGTTTTTTTTTTGAAAACTATTAATAATATAAAATAACCTAGTTACAAGGTTTAGATACAATAAATCACCTTTTCGATATAGCAGTTTTTTAGGTAGCGAAAATTTGGTTAAAATTACTTATTTTCATTTTTTTCCTTTATTATGCGCTATTCACACATTTGAAAGAACAGTCCCATAAAGCTACTACTAATTCTAAAGCTACCTATGCATTAATTAAGTGACAAATACCATAAACCAATTGGTACATGATAAGGTAAAGAGGCGCCTGGCATACCTGTCTGGATGGTGTTGGGAATCGTCGCTGTCCGAGTGGTAGCCGTCACTGGCGGAGTCGGTGGGTGACCGCGGGGTGGCCGCGCCGCCCGCGCTCTGCTCCTCGCACATCTGGCTGAGGACCGCTGCGCAGCCTCGGGAGTAGCTCATCAGCACGCCGGCCACCGGCCTGCAATGTACACAAACACATCACTTGTATTATTTTCTATCATAAAGTTACTCAAATGGAGAAGGTACAAAAAGCTTTTTTAAGATACTTGTACAAACGGATCTATGGCTTATATCCCTTAATGTATCCTACTGGTTTCCTTCTAGGCTCTTTAGGATATAATTCTTTGGAGGTAAGAAGGAGATATGACCAAATAATAACCATGTGTAAGATACTACATGGAAAATCAGATGCTCCAGAGCTACACAGTGAGTTATCAAGGCTTTTTGTGCCTGATAAATACACACGCGCCAGGAGCCACAGGCTGTTCGCAGTGGGCACACATCGCACAGTATCACGTGCACACTCCCCTGTACCTCGCACTCTCACTGCACTCAATGCCCTCTTGAAGTCCAACCCTGACTGTGACGTGTTCAAGGACGGATGGAAGGCTTTCATTGCGGCATGTATGGAGTATTGTGAGAAGAGTGTATGAATGAGGTTCTTATAATTACTAATTAGTGTAATTGGATTTTTAGCCGTACTAATTATGTATAAATAAATAAATAAATCAATATAATATTGTCTATTTGTTTATACGCGCAAATGAGTAAAAATGCACTGACCGATTATTGAGGAAGGCTCAATAATACATCATTGGGAAGGCTATAAAAGTCTACATCATGCTACCACCCACGGGGATACTGCTGACAAATTTGGCGTGTTGATATGTATGGCTCATATACGCGACAGATCTTTTTCTAAATCGGTTCACGGACTCAAAAAGGTATTAAATAATTAGTGTTATGATAATGTTATAAGTGATTTAATCAACTTTTAAATATTTTGTATGCCTAGCGGGGAACATAGCACCTATACCTGTGTAAATTAATACCATTTTATTTGATTTGAAAAGTGTATACTTTTGTAATGGGTAATCATTAACCACCGAACTGGCAAGCTATCAAATCGTTCCTCTTTTATATTATAATCTCTTTTTGCCCAAAAGACATTTTATTCACAATTAATTAACGAATATATAAAGAAAACCGTTGTAAAACTTACAGATGGAGTATTTGTGTGGAATTAGTATCCCCAGCAAAGTACTTCCTTACCATATAAGTGACCATTAACGCCCGAAATTAATAATCAATCCTGATCCCGTTTTTCCTATCTAAGATTGATATTGCAATCCATTTTTTGCGATTAGCGGGCCAATCAAATGAACATCACACGGCCACTGTTACTGAGTCTTTAGTGAAGTTGACAGTTATATCATGACTATGCATATTACGTAATCGTTGAACGGTGTAACGATACGGTTCTCACGTTATACGTTAATAAAACAATTGTGAAATAAAAAAAAAAACCTCTGTTACTTTGTAAGAACAATAAAGTACTTTCTTGGTGAGTAGAAATGCTCGTGTGAACTCACACAGTGTAAATCAAGTTTCGTAAGTGCATTTAGCAGAGTAGCACTGGCTATCATTTGCTACAATAAACGATAGGTAATTTTATAATTAATTATGTATAGATGATACAACATTGGTTTGTTTGCTGCACTATCGCATTAGGGTATCCTGTTATGGTAGATGTAAGTTGATATGTAATAAATAAATAAATAAATAAATAAATAAAATAAATAAATAAATTTACTTTGTAAGCAAATTAGCTTTAAATTGGATTTGTGGAATTACTTAGAAAAATGTAAATTTTGCTTTAGCACGGTCAATGACCAATGAAATAAACAAAATACTTAAATTCAGCCAGAAATACTTGCTCGAGGACGTCGAATTTCGAACCTGCAATCTTTGTAGGCGACTACTTAAATAATTTGGCCACCGCGGCTTTTATACTTAAATTTACATTTATGGACTATGTGAAAGAGGTATGCAAGGCTAGAGTGAAGGCTCTACTCCTTCTGCCCACCCCATTAGGGACTCGGGGGATGATATATGTATGTGTGAGTGAGTATAGTTATCAGAGAGAAAGAATTATAAATCTACAAAGTAAGTTCAAAATTTTCTAAACAATTGACAGCGCGTAACCAAGTAAAAAGGAAAATTAGAAATCCCACTTTCCTCACGTTTCCGACGTAACAATACGTCATAAAAGCGAACATAAATCCATCTTACGTTTCCTGTTCACTCACCAAAACTGTACACCTTATTACGACGGGTTAAGTGTCACCATTTGATTTCAAGTGAAACTTGGAATTCTATTTACTTATGTATACATAAGATTATTGTTTACGTTCCTCACTTAGATTAAGGTAACCATTGGTTTCCGATTTCCACATCACACTCGAAATTAAAAATACATCCGCAGAATGTTGGCAGAAGCACTCTTTTTTTTTTTTTTTTTTATACAACAAGAGTGGCAAACAAGCATACGGCCCACCTGATGAGAAACGGTTACCGTAGCCTATTTACACTCACGATAGGTATCGTGAGTGTAAATAGGCTACGGTAAGAGTGGCAACGCGCAAGTGATACTTAGGTAAGTATCACTTGCGCGTTGCCACTCTGTGTTCGGAGAGTTATAGTGTGTTGGCAGCATAAGGTTTAATCCCTCTGCTTCCAACACAATGTAACATTCCTCCCCCCTCCCCAAGGAGCTCATTCTTGTTGTATAAAAAACATTGGGATCACGATGGATACCGTAAGATTGCCGAAGTTCAAAGCACAAAAGCTTTCTACGTAAGAACGCAAATACTGAAAGCACGAACATCACAGATACAGTCCAGATATAATGTTTAGACCATGTCAGGACTGTATCAGTAGGTACTAGAATATGTCGTACGAACTCTGAGCAAAGCTATGGTATTGTTATTGAAAACATCCGAGGTCCTGTCTCCATCCACCCTGCTCTCGTCTTATGCACCTTGCATATATTCAATCACAAGCGACTTCAAGAACTTGGACTTAGTATCATTTGTCTGTTTTAAGAGCCTGAATGGGGTTAGACGGACTTCTCATTTGGACTCAGGATTAGGGCTCTGGCTTTCGCATAACGCATAGAGGTACATGAAATACGTTGAGATACATTAACATAGCCCCTAATTAAGCAAAGCTGATACTATGATATATAGACTACGATATATATGATTGATAAGTATATACGTAAATACATAGGACATCCAAGACTAAGGTATAAATACTCGTGTTCATCACACAAATATCTGTCCTCAGCTGGAATCGAACTCGCGACCTCGGAGCTTCGCAACAATGGGCCTGATCACTAGACGGCCGTCATGAAGGTTTCCACTTGGGAAAGTTTACATGACAGGGCAACTGACGAGATTGAAGTATACTAGTGACAATGTCATTGATACTGTGACAATACATTACAGGTCTAGAGGAGCTTTTGAAGCGGAAACCATGATGGCTCATGTATACTTCCGATATAAGTTTTACATAATAATGTCAAATCGATGTTGATATTATTATATCATGCGAGATAATCACGTTCGTCTTCGATCGATAAATATTGCATAAGAGAGACAGAGAGAGAGCTACTTTCACAAAAGGTACATATTATGCAACGTTGATATTAACGCGTCGGAAATAACCACCAACTATTACATATAAATATAGGTTTTACGGCTCTTAAAATGATATCGCTTATGATAATTGCATGGGCGTACTGAATTTATAGCGTTACGGTTTTTGATATAAATGATACATAATTGTTGTTACTTCTGGGGAATTACGAAGTGTACGATTTATTAAGATCGTTGTTTAATGCTCGAGTAATTGCAGGGTTAGCTAATAAATTGAAATATCCTCAAAAGTTTTTTTTTTTTCAGTCGTTTAACACGTTTTCAGTAGGGTTCAATAAGTGCTCCCTGTGTCCCTTACGTTGAATAAAAGATGTTGGATAAATGAGTTGTCTTTCTTAAGACTCAATTGACATATGTGTTTTTTTTATACATACATCACACTGTGGCCAATTTTAATTTCGCCAAAGCACTGTATATATTATAAAGACAAAAGTATACGTATAAATAAGTATAAAGAAACCAACATGGCATCTTTATACAAAATATGGCCTATTTATATCCCCGTACAGAATAATTTGTGTATACTTATGACATTAAAAGAATGGTGGTAAAAATTTCATTTTAAAAACTGTACGAGTTTCGAAATCTCTGAAACAAGGGTAATTATAATTTACACTGATGAATAGATTACTTTCCTTCGTATGTCAAAGCGAGAAGGTTCCTCCTACAGAACTGAAATAAACACGTTAGCCAGACAGGAAATTAAACTCATATTCTCATACTATTATTGAATGCCACATCTCGAGCAGATTACAGAAATGAGTCCAATCCTTCCGAGTTCCGACACGTTACACGCAACTTCGGAAAAGAACGTAATCATGAACGAATGTAAGGAAATCGTTCACACATTACATTAGTCATGTGTGGGGTATTTCCTTCCTTCAAAGATATCATCACGTTTCCTTTGGCAATCAACATTACTGCTCAGTAATTAGGTTTGATGTTTATTTTGGTAAGTTATACAATAAAGGTAGATATTAAGTTATTAACTGGCAGTGGTCATTATTTTTATTTATAGACCTTCGGTGCGGCATTGAGTTAGCTGTGGCAATACCTCCACATTGAAAGGATGTGCCGCTCCACCTGGCTTACTAGGCTTGCACACCCATTATATAACAGCTGCCGGTTCAACGCTACTGTCTTGACCAATCTGATTTTTCTCAATAAACTTCAGCTATTTGTCACTGAAATTCGTTTACATTTATGATCATAAGTCTAAGACGTATGTATAGCTGTGCATGGAGAACGTCTTGCCTACCGCTGCTTGGCATAGTGGGTAAGGAATTCTGATCTACGACCCATCTGTCGGCCAAAATTTAATTGGGGTCCACTAGTCTAAAACAAGAGGTTCAGTAGCCACGTCAAAATACATAGAGAGAATATCGACCCCCTATTTCATATGCGTGTCTTGTAGATGCATAACCACATTTTAGTTAGTTCCAGATAGAGACTAGCCCTAAAATCCACAGCTTACCTAGTATCACTTAAATCCAAGGCCGGGTCGGTCCTCTTAATCTGTCCAACACAGGCGAGAACGGCTTTGTCGCTCTCCACTCTGGCGGCCAGTGAGTTGACCAACGTCGGTAGCTGCCTCAGGGCGGGCTTGTCAACTATTGTCAACAGGGACTTGTTGTCGATGAGCCGCCTCTCCACGTCCGCGTGGGACAGCGCCAGCAAGCGTTGGTGTGATGATGCTGCCGGGTCCTGGGTTACTGTCACTGGGGACTGGAAGACAATTCACGATTACGACCATAATAATATTATATATCTTTACCTATGCCTTTCCATAAGTTCAGTACTTACAAGCTGTAACCATAATTATTTTTGTTTACATAGCATCTTTACTGTGCCTAGTTTAAATGACGTTTAAAATAACAATACAAAATATCATAAAGAGTTCGCGTGCGTGTACAATACAATCTTGGTTGCGATATTATCAACTCGAAAAGATACTTTGCTTAATTTTTTTTATTACGGTTTGTCTAATGGTAACCGTTTCCACTTTGGAATCCACAGATATCACGTTTGCAAGAAAAGGAACGAGTTGATAGCTTGCCAGACAGTATGACAGGCCATGGAGCTTAGTGGACGTCACTACCCGAGAGAAGTGCCACTTGGCTGCGACCTTTATTGGTGTAATGTGTATCAATCGGCATACCAATTCCTCGAGCTTGTGTAGCGCCTGCTTGTAGACGTCGATGTGCCGCTGCAGCTCGTTCTTGATGGCGACGTGCAGCGAGATGAGGGTGCCCGACGCGTCCGCCGTCAGGCCGTGGGTGCCCAGACCTGGACACAGGTGCCTTCATCGCTCACATGTATAATATACATAAAACTAAGTTACAAAATTAAACTAAATAGAACACCTGTCGTGATCGTCCCGCGGTAGGATGCCAAGAATGCTAGCAGCATTGCCACGTTACATGGCAATGCCGATATAAAAATACCTTCACTAGCAAAGATTGCAAGTTCGACTCCCGACTATACTAATGAGTTTTTTGAACTTAAGTACAGTAATTACACACCACGAGCTCAATGGTGAAGGAAAACATCTAGAAGAAACCTACTTACGTTTGAGAAAAAAAATCAAAAGCGTATGTATATTTGTGCTTGAGTAACGGCGATGGACTCGCCATTTGTCACGTTGGAACCTAAAATATATCTCTAGTGGAAAATGGGTGTATGGGTACTAACTACATACTTCTGCCTATCCCTTGGGAGACCCCTGTGGGAATGCGTTGTTTAATGTTCAAACTCGTAAATATCATGAAACGATAAATCACCTACAAAGGTTACTTACTAGCTATATCTATCTGCCAGTATAGTCTCGTCAATCAGTCCGGATATTTGAGAGATTAGCCGGGACAAACAGACATCATAAACAGATTAGCCGCTCTGGCAAAGTGGGTCCGGTCGACGCTAGCAGCATTATAGTATTAACACACGATAAACTGCTTGCGTTAGCTTAAACCTGATTTCCAGGTTCGTGGCTAAACCCTTTTTTCTTTATACCACTGGGCTGGCAAACGGCTACCGCCGGTTAAACTTCTTCAATGGTAATCAATCTATTCAAAGCCGCCAGTTATATTGTAAGAACTAACAAGACAGTACATTGTCCATTGAATTTGGACCAAATGAGAACATGATCAATCACTCTCAAAAACTATCAACGTAACATAAACTTTATTAATGAGCGCTAATAGCCGCTGCTCCAATGTAATCATATATAATGAACTGTAATATAATATAATATGTTTAATTGAGCGGAGTGAAAGCTCAAATGGAATTATCGTAATCATGTTTGGAACGTTTGTCGGTATGTTGCGTCAGGGATAGGCTGCAGCTAAAGCTATTGGTGTAGACAAATATATAATTGATTAATTAATACTCGATTAGGCCGTGGTGGCCGAGTTGTGCGAGCAACACAACGATTGCAAGTTCGAGTCCCGACTGTACCAATGACATTATCTGTACATAAGTACAGTGATTAGTCACTCCACGAGCTTTACGGTGAAGGAAAATATCGAGAGGAAACCTGCATACGTCTGAGAAGCAATTCAAAGGGCGTAGCTACATTTAGTCGTGCTTGATTAACGGCAATGGAATCGCAAACTGTCACTTGGCACCTTAAATATATCTCTGGCGGAATGTGGACGTAAGGGTACTGCCTACACACACCTGCCTACCCCTTGTGGGAAGGCGTGGAGACAATACACTTTGCTGAAACGGGTGCTAAATGTGAAACTTCCGGATGAAGAAGAAAACTTTGTAACTATCAAATATTGCAAAGAAAAAACAATGTCTAAAAAAATTACAAGTATACGTCGATCAATGCTTAAATTAAATAAAAACAGTTGAAATACAATATTGCCATATACAATTAATACCTCTGCGTATAGAACGAATGGTTGGTCTTTAACAGATGTTGGATTCATTTGACGCTACTAAAGATGTGGTCGAAGCGAAATAGTTATGTAAGACAACTGGCGCTCTTCTCTTTCCGCCTGAAGGGTCTCGGTGCGATGATATGAATATCAAAAATGTCGTGTTTTGTATTAATGGTGAAGATAAATTATAAATAAAAAAATATAATAAAAGATGTAATGTGTAATAATTGTCACTCACCCTGCACAGCAGAATCGAGCTGTCTCCTTCTGGCGTCAATGTTTTCCCTGGCATCAGGGCTGTACTGCACCACCGCAGAGGACAACCGTGAAGTCCTCGCCCGGAGACCAGACCCCTGTTCTGCCCCTAGCAACCCCACCAGGCGCCAGGCCACAGCCTCGCATTGTACGTCCGGGCGGGGGGACACCTCCAACGAAATAAGTCTGCAACAAATGAGGGTGGGTAACTTATAACGTCGGTTACTCATTGTAATGTATTCATTTAATCCAATTCAATCGGGATACCGATTTGGGACAAATATTTTATATGTAAGTTTTTATAAGTTAGTTTCAGCTGTTCCTTGTAAATATTGTTAATTGGTATTTAAACTAATAATTACTGTTTCCAATTTATTTGCAGATATACAAACTATTATACCCTTTGCTATTGCCTATCATTCACTTACGCGGGCTGGCGATTGATTGCTTTTAATTAATTGTAATATTTCCTGCCGCTAATAGCTTGACGGGTAATTAGAATGTGAACAGTGTATAAGACCTCTCGGCTAACCTACATATTACAAATATTATAATGTATGGTATACTATATGTGTAGTACATACATACATACATACATATCATCACGCCGAGTCCCCAACGGGGTAGGCAGAGAGTATAGAGCGCCAGTTCTCTCTAGACTTACATACCTCTTTCGCTTCGTCCACATTCATCAGTCTCTTCATACATGCATCATGTCTAGTACGATTGACATTATCCTTAACTAAGCCCCTCGCGAGATGGGCAGAAGAGCACCACTCCTTAAACTGTTGCTTCTCCTTTTGCACTTTAAGGAAAGCTTTTAATTTATTAAGAAGACAACCACATACATAACTATATATATATATACTTGTATTATATAGATAGAGGCAGAGTTTAAACGCACTAAACATAGGAACAGTTGGTGTGAGTACTACCTACTTATACCTCTACCCCTTCGGGGACCAATGGCACAAATTTCAGCTACTTGTTTCTTATAAAATAAACATTGTTTTGCATAATTAAGTGTCTTAAGTTAACCAATTTTCTTTAGGTATACAAGTTTTAATAAGTAAGTTTGTTCTACTACAATTCTTTTCTAGTAAAAATTCATAAATTTTAAGTATCATTGTTAACTTTGCAGACGAAGTGAAGTGTGTAGCGAGACAAACTATATTTTGTGCTGGAAATCGTTTATTTTACCAGCTTACATTAAGATTGTTTCCAAGTTACGTCTAATTGACGTCCTTTTTTCTAACTGACAGTTTTTTTACTTGTTTGCCACTGTCAAGGGTAAACCCTTAAAAACTAAACTTTGACAGTGGCAAAAAAGCATAAACTACTTCGTCGTGTCGCCTACAATCATTATTGAGAAGCCTATTAGCAGAGTCTTAGAACATATTATTATCACTTTTAGGTCCCTAATTACCCGAGTTGTATTGAGCCAAGTCTTGCGCAGCCTGCATTAAAGACACAATATCCAAAGTGACAGGTGCATCGCCCCGGAGGCTGTTCCTACGCTGATCATACATAGCGAGAACAAAAACTGTGATAATTTTTTTAACATCCGATAGAAGCTTCGATCTTAGATGTCATGTTACGCTCCTATTCACACACACTGTGGGAGCAAATGTATCATTAGTAGTGTTATTGTGTCTAATGAATACGTTGTGAGTGGATTAAGTATGGTTAGGGTGCAGAAGATTGAATTTAATAGTATAATATATCCTCACGCTTGTGGGAGACAAGGGTCCCCGAAGGGGTAGGCAGAGGTGTATAGGTAATACCCACACACCCACTTTCCGCCAGAGGTATATTAAGTGCCAACGTGACAGATGGCGAGTCCATCGCCGTTACTCAAGCACGACTATACATACGCCTTTGAATTTCTTCTCAGACGTGTGCAGGTTTCCTCTCGATGTTTTCCTTCACCGTAAAGCTCGTGGTGTGACTAATCACTGTACTTAAGTTCAGAAAAACTCATTGGTACAGTCGGGATTCGAACTTGCGACCTTTGCGTCGCAGGCAACTGCTCGAACCACTCGGCCACCACGGCATCTCAAAATTTATTATTATATTTAATTCATAATATATTAATTATAATTGTGAGGTAAAAGAGATACAATTCAAAATCATAGTGAAACAGGCTTAAACGTTACAAATATTTTCTTAAGCGTTAAAGAGAAGAAAAATATCATATTAGAAGAAACAAAGTACAAAATTGTGAGAACTGAATTGAAATATTAATCTCTAGTCTTGTCTGAAGATAGCTGTGATATATCGACAACTAGGCCTGCCTGAAACTCCAATCCATTAAGTTATAAGCAATATTCATAAAATATAAGCTGTTTCATAATTGTTCTCTACCATAAGTGAATAAATTTCCCCACAATTATCACAGGGCGGGACAGGTCGAGCAGGTAGCGACTTTCACTCGCACATAGCTCGACTCGTTCTGAGTTATGATGACGTGCGGTCACTTTGAACGTTCGCTTCAGTTGAACTACGCCTTATAAACACGCTCATTGAATGACTCGTAAAAGAACGGACAATAAACAAAAGTACAAAGATCAAAGATAAAGTTTATACGTCTGTAGATGACTGGCGTTCTCTATGCCTACCCCATAAGAGACGTAATGAGAAATTTCCATATAATGGAAATGAAAAATATAATATTTTATAATAGCCTATTACCTTAGCCTGCAATGACTGGGGTATTCGCGCATTGCCTAACTTATAGAAGACTTTAGCGGATTAAAGTAAGACCAGTTCCCCTTCTACCAGCACAGCAGTTCTTTCCGATTCTGAATACCTCATTTGCCAAGAACACAATACTGTCCGGAAGCAGTGACGCATGCCTGTGACATGTGAGTCGTAGGTAGTCGGGAAGCTCTGAACGGCTTTCAGATATTATGAACGGGGGAACTTGGAAGAGGATTTTCCGTTTAATAGGGGGTGCACGTTTCACCGTAAAAATACAGCTCTAGAAGCTTTTAGAAAGTGCTAACAGGATAGCAACATGTCGGCGGATGCCTTGGTCACACAGCACGCAATAATTCAGTCGGACAGATCCAAATTAGAGGCACTGAAGCAAAGCTGACGGACTATTGGTCTCGTTTCTGTGACAGAGAAATTTGACGACGTCGAGGCTTAGACAGGACTTAATATAGACTTTTACTTTATAATATTAGAAGCTCCACACACAAAAAGAACGTAATAATTCCTTGAGTAACGGCGATGGACTCGCCATCAATCACGTTGGCACTTAACGTATATCTCTGGCGCAAAGTGGGTGGTATGGTCTAAGCAGTTATTACCAAAAGTCTAGCCCTTCGGGGACCCTTGTGGGAAGGCTGGAGGATATTATTATAATTATTATTACACACAAATTAAGCCAGTGCCCAAGGCTAACTATCTATAGCATATATAGTATTATTATACAATAATACATACATACTGTACATTTTTAGAGCAGCGGTCAGCAGTTTTTCACAATTTAATGTATTAATAAGAAGTGTGATTTGAACTTGCAATCATTGTACATCTTGCAATCTTTGGTACTGTGGTGACCGAGTGGTTCGGATGGTTGCCAGTAACACACATTATTAGGGGAGAGAACATTCTAAGGTGGCACAAGCGTGCAGGTTTCTGAAGATAACCGGTTATCGCCGCCTATGGACGCTTGCCAGGAATCTTTTGACAGATTGTTCAAGGCTACATCCCGAATGTATATGTCTGGTGATGCGTGCCTCGTCACTTAATATATTACCAAAAAAAAAATATTCTCACGCCTTCCCACAAGGGTCCCCGAAGGGGTAGGCAGAGCTGTATAGGTAATACCCACACACCTACTTTCTGCCAGAGGTATATTAGGTGCCAAAGTGACAGATGGCGAGTCCATCGCCGTTACTCCAGCACGACTATACATACGCCCTTGAATTTCTTCTCAGACGTATGCAGGTTTCCTCTCGATGTTTTCCTTCACCGTAAAGCTCGTGGTGTGACTAATAACTGTACTTAAGTTCAGAAAACTTATTGGTACAGTCGGGATTCGAACTTGCGACCTTTGCGTCGCAGGCAACTGCTCGAATGACTCGGCCACCACGGCTCTCATATCAATCTCAATATATTACAAATGTAACTTAATACATTTCAATCACAATCGTTAGAAACCTGTATTACCTCGCCCGGCCCGTTCAATGATCCTTACGGTGCAGAAATACCAAACAACAAGAAAACAATACAAGACGCATTTGTTAGTCCGACTGATAGAGTTGCTGTGGTAATGTCAAAGATCAAGACCACGTGACCATATGATATAATTGAGGACTCGCCTATTTTACATACATAATGTGTTACCTAATGGGTCAATGTTCTTGAAGCGCAACGTAGATGCAGCTTATGTATTCGCGAGGTTTGCGTAAGTGCACTCATATAAAAGGTGAGCTAATCACTTCAAGAACAACGCTTTTATTAAGTAACACATTATTATAACGGAATATTGTTTTTTTTCATACCACACGGGTGGCAAACAATTTCATTCTATAGCGATTGATAATAATACGCCTTTACTACTTGCCACAAGGGTCCCCAAGATAGTATATAGAAATATGCATAGCTATGTATATTGTCTCTATGCATATTGAATATATTACTCTCTCCGTGAGTTTAACAATTCCAAGCTGCGCAGTGCGAGACCTTTGTGTGGAATACCCAAAGGTATTCATGTATAATATAATAATAATATATCCTCACGCCTTCCCACAAGGGTCCCCGAAGGGGTAGGCAGAGGTGTATAGGTAATACACACACACCCACTTTCCGCCAGAGGTATATTAGGTGCCAACGTGACAGATGGCGAGTCCATCGCCGTTACTCAAGCACGACTATACATACGCCTTTGAATTTCTTCTCAGACGTATGCAGGTTTCCTCTCGATGTTTTCCTTCACCGTAAAGCTCGTGGTGTGACTAATCACTGTACTTAAGTTCAGAAAAACTCATTGGTACAGTCGGGATTCGAACTTGCGACCTTTGCGTCGCAGGCAACTGCTCGAACCACTCGGCCACCACGGCTTATATTTACGGTATTCATGTATTATTATATATTCAAATATTATAGTTGCAATTTTTGATAAACCCGGGGCGGGTCGCTAGTTTGAGGTAATATCATTGAGCAGCCTTTGTCCTAGTCCTGCTTTCTCATTGCAAGTCCACAGATTTAGAAATAAAGCAAAGCGCCGAACAATACGGAATAAAAAAGATACAAACATACATATCATCACGCCGAGTCCCCAGCGGGGTAGGCAGAGAGTATAGAGCGCCAGTTCTCTCTAGACTTGCATACCTCTTTCGCTTCGTCCACATTCATCAGTCTCTTCATATAAGCTCGTCGGTTTCGAGTACTCTTGACGTAAAAAATATACCTGTTTAAAAGTGTCTCAATGAGATGGGCGGAATGCGGCAAAGCTTCCACCAGCAGGTCGATGGGCAGGTCCGACGCTACGCTCTGCAGCACACCTGGGCCGAGTCTCGAGAGGATCGCAGCTGCTTCTCTGAACTGCCTGCCTTCAGACAGCAGCAAAACGCGGCGCAACGCAAGACGGGGAGAGGTATATGTGTTCTTCTCTCTCTCCCTCTCCCGCCGGATACGCTCTCGGCTTTCGTTCATGTTGGCTATCGTGTTCCAGTTGTTACACTAGCCCATTGTTTTTGCAATAATAAGGGCCAGTGACTGTATCTGCGGACAAATAATACAGTTATTAGATTTATATCAATACGTACAGTGATTTGTCACACCACGAGCTTTACGGTAGAGGAACACATCAAGAGGAAATCTGCATACGTCTGAGAAGAAATAGTATGTATAGTCGTGCTTGAGTAAGATGTTCTCGTCATCACGTTGGCCCCTAAAATATGTCTTCGGCGAAAAATGGGTGTGTTGGTACAACTTATATAGTACACCTCTGTCTACCCCTTCGGGAACCCTTGTGGGAATGCGTAAAGATACATTGTTATTGAATAAAATAGCTAATATATTATAATGATTGATATCTTCCAAGTATCTCAAAAATTCAAAATTTGGCCGACAGAATTACTGCCATGACAAAATACTTTTATAATCGAATTATAAATGTATTCTACCTTTCAATTAAATCATACGTTATAATAATAGTCTTAGGAATATAAATTGAAATCAAAAATATAAATTATAATATAAATTATATTATATGAAAACACATTTTAACAAATAGTCTTCGACGACCAGAGAGTACCTAAAATTTTAACCGATTATTTTTTTATTTATGTATCAACTCGAGTTCGTTATCCTACTAATATTAAAAATGCGAAAGTTAATGAAAAAACTTCCATTGAAATCAAATGTTACATGGGTGAAACCGTAGAGCAAAGTAGTATAAAATGTGTGTGTGTGTGTGTGTGTGTATACAAACGTTACCTCGATAAATACATTGGAATTAGAATTTAATATAAGTACATACACAGTTGCCAAGAGACAAGTTTAATACGTGTACAGTGGGCTGTTGGTTGGATTCATGTAAAAAATATTCAGCAAACGGATTTACTTGACAAAAACTAAATTGAAATAACCGTCGTAGATTATTTTCTCGGCAAAAAATGTATTCAGGCAGTTATAGATGGCCAACTGGTAAATCTCAATAAAACGCAGGTGTAAATACCACCGGATTCGTTCGGCTGACGGCAGGTGGCAGCGTGGGGTGTGGTCTAAGTTACTGGCGCACATTGTTGCGATATTCCCCAAGTAAATAAACTGTGTAATTTTTTATCGTGGTAGCCAATTTATGTAACTTGTCTTTTACAATGGTAATTTTATATAAGGTATAATTATTTTACTTCAGAGTCGTGGTAACCTGGCTCGAGTAGTTGCATGCAAAAGAAAGACTGCTAGTTTAAAACCCTGACTGTACAAATATTTGTTCTGAACTTAAGTGATTAGTTACACCACCTATACAGAAGGAAAACGTCATAATTCAACATCCCTTGGGGAACCTCTGTGGGGAGGCGCGATGATATTATTCATATTATAGTTTCTAAATGCCAAACCCCATTCAAAATTCAGTGAGAGATTACGATCGTTCGGTGATATTTTACTCTCTACTAGTTTAATTTAGTTTGATATAATTTCAGTTGTATTCTATATCACAACTTCAAACGCTATATGCCGCATGTCAGTTTTTATTACTCGTTATTATTTGGTTTCTTCAAATCATATATCATCTAAGTAAAATATCAAATAAAACCCGCCGCCTTGGTGTGAGCCTCCCCCGCTACAATCCCTTCACTCGCACTCCACCGGATGCAAACTGTAAATGTTCCGGTGATTACGATCATTGATCGGCTCTACATTGGTCTGACTCACGCCTGCTATCCTCCATCGGTGCCACTGCCTGTTGCATGGATCGGCTGTGGTTACCGCTTACTATCAGGCAGGACTTTATTGTGCATATATCTCTTTGCGAGTTTTTTTTTATATTTCAATATTGAAAAATGTTTATTGGATACTTATACCTGAATAAGAGGCGATGAACGACAGTAATAATGTATTTCTTTATTTGGTATAACTCGGATATACATTATGTCACTGTGTAAGTGACATTGTGTATATAATTACTAGGAAAATATAAAATATTATTATTATTGTTTATTTTATAAATATCATACAGTATTGTACCATATCATACAGTATTGTACCATATCATAAAGCTATGTGCTACTAGTAATATTATGAATGTGAAATTTTGGAAAGGATGTTTGTCGCACAATGACACCAGAACGACTTAACTGAGATTATGTAAATGATAGCCGTGCATGGCAATGAAGGCTCCTCTTCGGAATATCATCCTCAGAGAAGGTTATCCTCTGAGAACCACTATAAATACGTATAAATTATCTATTAAATGTAACTTGCTCATTTGATATACGATACTCCTTGAATAGTTTGTAGATAGCAATTAGACAAGATAAGAATATTTTCTTGTTTTATACTTTTGAGAGGGTGATTTTAAAGTAGTCGATTTTAACTTCATTTTTATGCCCAGTTGGTCCAATGGTCGATCGAAATCAAAATATTGCATTCAACGTAAGGGACACACGGAACTCTTATTCGTCACATACTTAATATAAACTAAAGCTACCACCGTTCCCAAAAAAACCCTGCCTGGACAAGAAACGGCGAAACAAACTCGCCGGTTTTCTTTTATTAAGAAAACATACTTTATTAATATTACATTTGTTCCCATTTACGTAGGGGTAAAAAAATGATTAAGCTTACAAAAATGTTATATAATAATAATATAATATAATAATATAATATATCCTCACGCCTTCCCACAAGGGTCCCCGAAGGGGTAGGCAGAGGTGTATAGGTAATACCCACACACCCACTTTCCGCCAGAGGTATATTAGGTGCCAGCGTGACAGATGGCGAGTCCATCGCCGTTACTCGAGCACGATTATACATACGCCTCTGAATTTCTTCTCAGACGTATGCAGGTTTCCTCACGATGTTTTCCTTCACCGTAAAGCTCGTGGTGTGACTAATCACTGTACTTAAGTTCAGAAAAAACTCATTGGTACAGTCGGGATTCGAACTTGCGACCTTTGCATCGCAGGCAACTGCTCGAACCAGTCGGCCACCACGGCTTTTCGAACCACTCGGCCACCACGGCTTTACAAAAATGTTAAGCTTATAGATCATTGTTTGCAAATAATGTAGAGCAACATGTACAAATGCCAAAGGTAGTCGTCCCACTTTAGCTGCTGCTGACACCAAAACAGAGTTATAAATACAACGATAATCCATTTACTTAATGTCATGCGAAGTCTCGGAAGCGACTTCCACGAGTACCGGTTGAACTTGTATCTAGATTTTACTGGGTCAGGGTTGAAATTCGTGTGACGAATTTCACTTATTATGGAATTCGCCTTACTTACTTCGTTGGAAATGGAAAGTTATGTATATATATATTCTATTGACGTCTTCCCGGGGTAGGGATGCATGCCATTTAGGGTTTTCTAGTACATACATACACTTTTTACTCTACATCCTCACACCTTCCTACAAGGTTTGAAGGGTAGGCCAAGGATCCACACACCCACTCTTCGCCGGACATATTATATTTTAGGTGCCAACTCGACAGATGGCGGTTCCATCGCCGTTACTCAAGCACGACTATATATACGTAGGTCATTGAATTTCTTCCCAAACGTATGCAGGTTTACTCTTGATGTTCGTCTCGTCATTCATCGTAAAGCTGGTGGTGTGAATTGTCCACAATGTATTAAAATTATGTATTTATTTATTAGCCTTTTAAAATCCATTTTTTCGTTGTAAGATATTTATAGTCTATCGTGACAAATTCTCCATGGTAAGCGCTTACCGGCGGGGCGGATGCTTAATTGTCGCTAATACAGGTATATCTCTTTATATGAACTAATAAAAACTATTGAGATAATAGTCCCAACAACGATACTAAGGTACAAATAATCGTGTTCATCACACAAATATCTGCCTTCAGCAGGAATCCAACCCCCGACCTCAAGCTTCGCAGAACTCTGACCTAGACCAGACGGCCTTCAGATGAATTTCTACCCTAAAATCAACCAACTTCATACATATATGTATGTTAACGTAAATAAATGGGTGTCTGTAGGAGTAGCTAGTGTTGTTGCGCACGCGCATATATTGATCCCAGCCCTACAGTGAGCCTCTTATCACCGTCTCACCACGTCCATTGTTGACTTTGTAAAAAGCTCGCACCGCCACCATTCTCAAGTGCGACAGTTATCTGTATGTGTGTTTGTGTGTCTGCCGCTGCTAACGGGCCGTACTCACTGCCAATATCATTCACAGTACATCACACAAAGGTATATTACAAGCATTTCAATGTATTGAGGGTAACAATGCGATCTCTTTATATGAGTATTTTTAATTAGCTCCATGCGGGGGGAATAACACCACGGCCCACCTAGTAGTGACTAGTGAGTGGTTCACATCGCTAACATAAATTCCCTATCTTCGCCTTATCAAAATAATAAAAACGTGTTTTTATGAAGCAGTTAATATTCTTATTCTTCAAATGTTTCCATGCGTACAAGCAACAATTAAGTTTATTTATGTAATTAAATAAATTTAAATTTGACACAGTTTACAAATATATACCCTGTTGGGCGCTGTAATAGACCAATGATATTAGGAGTCTATTAAATCATTTCTTATACATATATTTGTAGGTATATATTTACATCCATACACTATCCAGTATTGGTGCCATTTGGCTGCGATCTTCTGCTAGTCTCGAGGTAGGACAAGCCACCATTCTTGCTTAAATCTTTCATCAATCTTGCCCGAAACGTGTATTGTTTATACTAAAGGTGCGGTGAAACAAAGAATGCTTCAAAAATAAATTTGCCGGTACTAAATACCTCTTATTTCCATGTCAGTCTTGTTCAGACTCCCACGACACGCAAATAACAGAAACCGCTCAAAATCAGGACAGATAGTACAAATAAGGTTACATTGAATATAATATAGTTAATGCGCGGTGAAATTGGCGTCTCGTATGTGAACTGGTCGGCGGACCGGTCCAATAGCTTTCGTTCATAACTATCTAGTTGACGCGGCGTGCATGGCGTGGGCACACCATCGCGCATATCTGGCTGATGGTACTATGGTTGGAAGTCACAACTGTCATCATGAACATAAGAGGTCTCTTGTCGCCGCCTCTGATACAAATCCTTCCATTTACTTCTGACCAATTCAATTTCTTTGACCTCCCTATACGTCTTGAGAGACTTTCTTTGATCAAACTCATATGAGTTTAACATTGTCTTCCTCTTTCTTTCTTACCTTCTTCTGAGATATTTTAAAGGATATGTCATGTCGCATACGGTGGCCTTTGGTGTAAGATAACCTCCTTGTCTATTCTCCGCTGTCTTTAGCAGTACTCAGGACTATAATTGTTTTTAATTAATTGTTCCCATTCATATTCTGTTTAAATATATGAAAATATATTGTAATAAATCTCCCTAAGTACGCCTCTAACACCCGCAAATAGCTCAGATAAATATTTTATATTATTTGTTTACTATTGTGTAGTTAATCTAATTTGAGATCTGTAGTTGCCGTGTCGTTGGAGCAGTCGCCTGCATTGTAATTTAGAACTTTAAGTAAGTCATAAAGAACACCACAAGCATTACCATGAAGGAACATCGAGAGGAAGCCTGCATAATTTTAAAAACAAATACGAAGATGTATAAGTGGTCGCACTTGGGGACTGGCGCCTTAAATACCGGCGAAAATAAGCCGTTGTTACACCTCTAGCTTACCGAAGAGGTGAGAATATTAAAATGTAATTACTTAATGAAATACATTTTTGAATTAATAAATCGAATACTCACCGCAGTGGTACTGTATAGCACAAAGCATCCAAACAAAACCAATGTTTATCACAAATCACTGCACGCGCGGCGCGAGTAGGCACGTGTCCTCGGAGGGTCCGTGTGACGCGGGACGTGTGTGTCGGCCGAGCACTGGCTGCGGTGTGAGGGTGCGCGCGCCGCGACAGCGTCACGAGCTTCGTCAAGCTTGAGATGTGAAAGCTCGGGATGGGCTTATGCTAGAGCGGTTACTCAGTACCTAAGCCTCTACACAAAATCCCTTTCCAATAACATAACTTTTTGAACGTTAACAGAACGGATTTCGTTCTGGTATAGCCTCCCTGAACGCGTGCTACGACTATATATGCGCTAGACTAGATATCTAAAATTTGGATTTGGATAGCGTTTGGACACTAACAAGACGGATTTTGTCTAGAACATCTGTTATGACAGAAGATAATGCAAATGATTTGCATGAATAATTTGGTCCTTAAATGGGTAATAAAAATATATATATAAATATTAATATATATATATATATATATTTCAGAACAAATCTCCATATTTGCATGTTACAATAATATTTCTTACAACCTAGTGTTAGTAATAATTATATAACGCATACAAAATAAAAATACATTGGGTAACTGATAAGTATCGTAAGGTGTAAACTTATCTGTTATGTTGTTTACTCAATGTTCCTCCGGCGAAAAGTGTGTGTTGTCACCTCTACCATGGGTATGGGAAAGAGTGACGATATTAAGCAATGGACCGAGGAAAAAAGAAAGAAAGTTATAGTGAATAATATTTAAAAAATATTTTCGAGTTTTACTTGGCTGGTGCGTTGTGGCATAACGCGTCCGACAGGCGGTCCAAGCATCCTCACCTCAGAGAGCGTCACAGGTGCTTCAAATGCAATCATTTGCATAACCACTTTAATCGGCGCGTTTTACAATTTTGGTGAACACGCCATCTGTGGCTTGTAATATGTAATTTGACTATTTGTTAACAATGATTTTGAAATTGTTTAAAGGAATTACGTATGTAATTACGTTATGCATTTATTTGAAATAAAGTTAAGTTCTTAAAGAAAAGTTTAGACTATAGAGGTATCACGTCGCTTAATCAAAGCCTCTGCTAGAGACTGGTACTTATCGTGCACAAAGAGTCAGCATTGCCAGACAGCGTGGCAATGCTGCCAGCCTTCTTGGCACCCTCCGGCGGGCAACTAGTTGGGACAGACATTTTATTTAGTTTCGTTTAATTTCGTATCTTAGTTTATTCATATTATATTATAATCGGCAAACTAAACTATTTGACGTAGTAATATTAAAATAAGCCGCAGATATTCTTTATAATAGCCATCTTTCGATGAAAGTCTCTTCAAAATCGATCAAGCAGTTTTGAAGATCAGCCGAAATAAACAGTCAGACAAAAAGTATTATTGTTGTCAAATATAAAAGACACTTAAATTTTATTGTTTTGTGTAGATATATAGTTATATTATATTCATAATCATATATATATATATATATATTACTGACATGACATATTTGAATATGTGTCAGTTCATCTATTAAGATCATTTTCTTTTTTTCGTTACAATATAAATATATTCCATATACATATGTATTTAGTTATTCAGGCAGGGTGGTCAGATAGATGGTCAACAACTCTCGACTGTTACTTTTGTTGTTGCCCGCGGCGGTAACCGCTTACCTTTCTCATTAGCCACCTAAAAGCAATAAACTAAATTATAACGTTAAAAACTATAAAACTTTTATTGTTAGCATTAGTTCAGCCTGGGTGAGGTATCACACTGACTAATCCCTCCTCCTGAGCCACATATGTTCCTAAATATAATATGCAATATTTTCAATGTGAAATAATATAGTTAAATTGTTGGCTATTTTCGGAATGGTTCCGCTCCGAGTGGCCGCCATTGCCACATCCTCCTGCAACGCTTCGTACGCTGATCTTATTGCATTCGCCTCCATACGACCTACTTCAATGCTAATTAAAATACCAACATTTTAGTATTAAGGTATTTTTATATATTCACGTAATACATGCACTTAAAACCTATATTCCAGGCCTGGTGTTTCGAGCAATTGCCTGCAACAAAAGACTGCTAAATCGTATGCCAACTGTACCAATGAGCTTTACTGAACAGTGATTTCAGTTTCAGAGGTACGTCCATATAAGATTGAATTACTTAGCTCTATCATGACGTCACATTCGATGAACTGCTCTTCAAGCACGATGCACCTGACTTTGGTAACGCATAGTCAAGGAGCTAGTTAGTTTACAAAAATATTAATACATGTACTTACGTACATGGAACGTGGTCTTCCTCTGCCTCTTATTGCATCCTTTCCATAAGAGGAAGACCGCGTTCCAAGAACCTAGATCAAATAGATCGGGCACTCGGGAACGTCAAGTGTACTTGAAACCAGCGGGCATTTATGAAGAAACTGATAAATGTGGACGAAGCGAATGAGGTTTGCAAGTCTAGAGAGAACTGGCGCTCTATTCTCTCTGCCTACCCGATTAGGGACTCGGCGAGATGATATGTATGTGTGCACATACATACATATCATCACGCCATTCCCGGGGTAGGTAAAGCGGTAGTTCTTTCCAGGCATACGGAACTCTTTCGCTCCATCCATATTCAGCATCGGCTCTTCATACATCACTTCATACTTCCTAGTACTCTTGACGTTCCCAGCCTTTTTAGTGTCTGATTTATTTCTATAGGTAGCAAAACCTCTGCCTCTTCCACACACTTTCGCATTGTATTTTAATATATCTACTAAATATTACCATTACTTCAATTAATTAAATACGAGCCTAGTGTTAATGGTCGACGTTTCGAACCTGTTTGTAATGTGCGTGTTTCTCTATTCCCTGACTAATGTCTTTATCTATGGGGACATGCGATGACATGGGGAGCAGCTAGTCGATTAAATTCCTCTCGTCAAATATATAATGAAGTAATGATATCGTGCATGCCCAGCTCCCAGACTCATTGGGAGAATGCACCATAGAAAGTGCGCACGAGGTCGCGGCGTGACGCCGGGACGTGGCCGAGGTGAATGGAGAAGGCGTCACGGGATATCAAATCAAATCAAATATATTTATTGCATGTAAAAATAACCTGATATATATGACAGACATCATTTAAATCACAATATACTATGCTTAAGGATAAAATTACACCCTGTTTGAGGGCACGGCAATGTGATGGCGGCTAAATGACATGGTGCCCTACGTTTTAGTTTGGTACATTACTATTATATGTAATATATTTATTTGTTGTGGCAAATGTTGTAGCTATTACTATAAAACCCATTAGCTATGACCAACAGTTTCACCCTCGTACAATTATTTATTTCAAAGGCACATATTTTTCTGGCACAAAATATATCCTCTGTTAATACAGGTAATATCACGTCACGATGGCACCTAAAATATATCTCTGGCGTAAAGTAGGTGTATGGGTACTACCTATACACCTACGTCGGTCAAATATTTTCAGGGACTCAGTAGTTTTTATGTAAAAGAGGACAAAACATCAGCACAAATGTTCGCATTTATAATGTTGGTAGGATAATATACATAATTAACGCGGAAACCGTTAAAAAAGATTTTGAAGCTGCACGTTAATGGGTTGTTTCAAAAATCTTTTATTGACCCTCATATACTTAATATAAAATTGTCTTGTGACATCTCATGTAAATATCATATAGAACAATGATATCGGTGGCCAACAGGTCAGTGGGGGCCACAGTCGCAGTGACGTTCACCGCGGGACAAGTGCCACTAGTCCTGTACTGCGAGTTACGCAACTGTCGGTAATTGATTATCGTTACATCCTGTGGCTTTTCGACGAAAGTTGTACCACTGCAGTTAGGTAATGCTACTCTTAGGTAAGGGCATAACACAAAAAACTAATATTAAATACATATGTATCTAGTAGTCTGAGGAGCGGCGATAGACGTTCTCGGAGATGACAAAGGTGCCCTACTTTATCATAAATAGAGGTTGTGGGGATGTTTGTTACTCAATTGGTTGAAATTTGGTGAGATTGTTGTTTTATTCTTTTTGTTTTTATACAACAAGAGTGGCAAGCAAGAATACGGCCCACACGATGGAAAACGGTTACCGCAGCCTATTTACGCTTATAATAACGAAGTATCATTTGCGCGTTGCCACTCTGTGTGCGGAGGATTATACTGTGTTGACAGCATAATGGGACTAATCCCTCTGCTGCCATCACAATATAACAGTCCTCCCCCGTCCCCAAGGAGCTCATTACTGGAAACCTTATTCACCGCGTAGGAACACAGCACAATAAATTGTGTTATTTGGCTACGGACTTCTATAAGGTGGAGGTCCTGCCTCAGTCGGGCAGCTCCAAACTCGAACGGGAAACCCGTTATGCCCTACCTCTCTCAGAAAAAAATCTACCAATTAGTACTACCAAAAGTTTTGACCGGGTGAAACCGCGAAGCACGTCTAGTATAATAATAATATATGACTTGACTCTCATATGTTATTATTATCAATTACGTTGAATAAAAGATTTAAATTTCGAATTTTGTATTTTAATTTGAGCACTGCTAGTCGAATCGAATTCTTCATTCCGATCATGATGGTAGGAATCATTCATTCAGTCATTCCGTCCACGTTGTGCGGTATATTGTAGCCTTCAATGGCCGGTGCCAAGGGGCAGCTCTCAGCAAGTCGTGAGCTATCGATATAATCTACAGATCAATTACGTAATACCTACATGTATAAGTTGTGTGAGAAAGTGCTCGGGTGCAGTATAAAGTGCCGCCATTACCCGCCATGCGGTCACCGAACTTCCGGAGGCGACCCCACACTGCGGCCGCTCTACTGACGATTAATCGGAGTTGAATTTAATTATTATTGCCCAATCTACTAACGGATACAGAAGCTGTTTTAACTGAGACGCAATGGTCTTCATACACCACGCCTCTAAGGATGGAAGGAAGGAAGGGTGTGGAGGCGCAGATTACATCACTCAACACTGCTCAATGATAACTTATTTTGAATTATAATATTCGTATTAATAGGCAATTTTTAATACGATTGCAAAGTACCATCGTAACAGATGGCGAGTCCATCGCCGCTGCTCAAGCACGACACTGCATACGCCTTTGAATGTCTTCCTAAACGTATTCAGGCTTCCTCTGTGCTTATGTTTTCCCTCGCAGTAAAGCTCGTGGTGTGACTAAGTATAACTTAGTAAGTGTTCAGAAAAAGGCATTGGTACAGACGGGAATTGAACTTGCTTGTAATTTGTTGCTCCTGGAATCCCTCGACCGCCTCGGCCACCATATTAGAAGTAAACGATATATAAAAATATTTATATAGAGCCGCGGGACTATAGAGAGCTGTCAGCGATCAAAACTTTATTATATACAGTTGGCTAATAGCGATGCAAATTATATAACATTTCTCTCGAACATTTACATATACGAGTGTTTTCTAAACTAACATCTCTGTTGAATAATTTACGTTAATTCATGGACAAACAAATGTTCCTTGTGTCATCGACGCGTGCGCATACAGTTACACGGCACACGAGTGTTAGTGATGGCGGTCGTTGTCCAATTTACATATATTTTATACAAGCTTTTGTCCGCGGCTTTGACTGCGTAGCCCTGTTCTTATGGATATAAAAAAATGTATGAGTCTTAGAAAGAAGCAGAGTTTATTCGCAGAAACTTCTGATCCTGATGATACTGATGAATTGGAAAAATATTTTTGTATTATAATATAATATAATATATCCTCACGCCTTCCCACAAGGGTCCCTGAAGGGGTAGGCAGAGGTGTATAGGTAATACCCACACACCCACTTTCCGCCAGAGGTATATTAGGTGCCATAGTAGAGGTATATTTTTGTATTAGTTAGCCAGTGTATTTACAAAGGTTGTAGGCTAATAATAATGCTATTCTAATGCTATCCAAGTGATAAATACAGTGATTAGTCACACCACGAGCTTTACGGTGAAGGAAAACATCGCGAAGAAACCTGCATACGATTGAGAAAATAATCAAAGGCAAATGTTTAGCGGTGCTTCAGTAACGGCGATGGACTCGCCATCTGTCATGCACCTAATGTATCGTATAATGTACCACCGCGCGGAAAGAAGATGGGTACTACTTACCCCTTCGGGGACTCCTGATGGGAAGGCGTGAAGATATAACTAGAATTATAGTAAAAGCAGGCGGCGACGTCCCCCCTCTAGCATCCGGTACCCAAGCACTTGGGACGCATCAATGTGTTTACAACAATTAAGTTAATTATCACGTTTGAACAATGGCGCGTGTGACCACCAACCTGGCAGTTGCGCCACTCCCCACGTAACAACAATCCGTGAACTCTAACTCCGCTGTATTCCATTCCGATACGTCGTTTTCATTTCATTATCTATTGATTGATTTGAAAAGAGTAACCATGGAGTTTCTTGCCAGTTCTTCTCCATGGAAGCGACCAACCCGAACCGTGCTTCTTTTTCGACGTTTTATAAGTGCCCACCTGGGCCTATGTGAAATAAAAAGATTTTGATTTTCATTTTATTGTGTGAACGTTGCTTCAGCGCTCTGACATCCTGGTCAGTTGGTGATTGAATCCTACTAAGATTAGGTATATAAATATATAATAACATATCCGCACGCCTTCCCACAAGGGGTACGCAGACGGGGTAGGCAGAGGTGTATAGGTAATACCGACACACCCACTTTCAACGTGACAGATGGCGAGTCCATCGCCGTTACTCAAGCACGACTATACATACGCCTTTGAATTTCTTCTCAGACGTATGCAGGTTTCCTCTCGATGTATTCCTACACCGTAAAGCTCGTAGTGTAACTAATCACTGAACTTAAGTTCAGATAAACTCATTGGTACAGTCGGGATTCGAACTTGCGATCTTTGTGTCGCAGGCAACTACTCGAACCACTCGGCCACCACGGCTTTTTATACAGATAATATATATGTATATCTAATTGAAGAACCGTGGAGGCCGAGTGGTTCAAGTAGTTGCCTGTAACACAAACAATGCAAGTTTGAATCCCGACAGTGATCAGTCACACGACGAGCTTTACGGAGAAGGAAAACGCCAATAGTAAACCTGCATACATTTAAGAAGAAATTCAAAGACGTATGTATAGTCCTGCTTGAGCAACAGCGATGGACTCGGTCATCAGTCACGTTGGCACCTCAAATATATCTTCGGCGTTAAGTGTATGGGTACTACCTGTGGTTCTACCTGTCTTTGCCGATTTAACAATGCATTTATACGTGTTTAGTGAACTGAAGCACAATGGCAATTAGCAAGCATCCGCGACAAGACAATGCCGTTATCCCACGGCGACGCACCGACCATCCACCTTATCTATAATCTCGCTGACACTTTCATCAGACCGAGACTATGATGCGCGAAGCAGGACTGACGCGCATAATACGTGGAGGCATATATCTACATGCATAAATCATGTATGATCTCATGTGCCTTGTGTGTGTCTAACATTTAGTCCAGCTTCTTGAATCCAATATCGTAAGTCAAAAACTACTTAACGGACTTACAAGCCCCGGTAGTACCAATTTAATTTATTTAAAAAACAGTACAGTGATTTATCACACCACTAGCATTACGACGAAGACTGCGAAAGGGAACCTATAGCGTAGTTATCTTTGAGCAACGGCGATAGGCCGTCTGTCACGTTGGAACATAAATCTCCGTCGAAAAGTGGGTGTTGGTAGACCTCTGCGTACCCTTCGTGGGACCCTTATGGGTTATGTCAGAGTATTTCCGTTGTGGGTGTTGTAATATAAAGATTGCCTTACTTAAGTGTAGTGCCGGCCTAGCAGCGCAGCCTTGCCACGAGGCCGGAGTACACCGGGTGCATCCGTCGTTACTAATTACTGCGTGTTATGACGCTTCCCCATCCGCTCGAGAAGTATACAATTTGAATGAGCATTGAGGCGCGTTTATCGAATACTAGCTGTGCCCGCGACTTTGTCCGCGTGGGATTGTGACTTTGCGCAGTATTTTATTATTTACTTTGTAAGTGTGTGTGTGTTTAGGTGATGCCTACGTCATAACATCTACCTGCATTCCAATGGTATGGGCTGTGCGTTAATAGATCACTATGTCAGTCAGTCACCTTTGAGTTATATATATATATATATATATATATATATATATATATATAGGTTATGTACTTAGCACCCTCCCCTCCCCACAAGGCTTGCTCTCCGCAAGGTCTCTAAATATAGATAACAACGTGACAGAGCGAGTCTGTCACAAAATCAATCGAATCAACATCAAAATATATTATTCACATAGGACTAGATGGTCACCTAGAAGAACCGGCGAGAAACTCCTTGGTTACTCTATTCAAACCATCACCGTCTCTCTCTCCATTGTAATAATGTAAGTATGTTTTTACTTAAAATTTTATTCAATTAATTCAGGTTTTCCGGTGTAAAATATATAACATATAATTATTTTTATGCATTGTTGCATAATTGAGGTAACGTTTATAGTCGTTTATAGTATTAAGGGAATATCATGTAACCTTTCAGTAGTTGGCCTCTTGCTCTTACTCACTTAAGAAGAAAAAAACAAAGAATTCCTGCAGGTTGGGCAACGCGCTTGTGATACCCCTGGTGTTGCAAGCGTCGATAGGCGGCGGTAACCGCTTACCATCAGGCGGACCGCATGCTTGTTTGCCACCCATGTGGTATAAAAAAAATAAAAAGAAGCAAAATTTGTTTGTTCGCGCTCAATAAAAATATAATTCTCAATAATTACTTATCTAATTTGAAAAAGTGTCTTTTCTTTAGAGAGCATTGGGCTAAATATTAGCCATATATATGGTTATATATATATATATGGCTTGCTTGTTGCCTGTAGGAAGTTGCTTGTTGCATTCAGATGTATAGTCCAAATGTATGTGTCGGTATGAACATTATAAAAGTGAAGATGTAAACGATATTGAGATCTTCGAAAACTCCAAATACATTTACCTGATTTGTTCCAAACACCTGATGAACATATCAGGCAGTCGATCGCAACTCCCTAAGTGGCTTTCTCACTGGGCGGCGAGTGCGTTACTCCTCGATTTGTGTTATATCATCTTTTGCTGATCGAGTGATAACGGCGAGTAAGGCTGCGACTTTAGTGCAGCAGTTGGCGTTTTATACGTATAGGGTAGGATAGGCAGACAGCCTCTTTTCACCGGAGATATATTTTAGGTGCCAATGTGACATCTGGCGAGTCCACCGCCGTTACCTAAACAAGACTATACATATGCCTTGGAATGTCTTCTCAGACGTATGCAGGTTTCCTCTCGATGCCTTCACCGTAAAGCTCGTGGTGTGACTAATCTTGTCTTTACTTTTGTTATTTATTTATCTATTCATTACTGTGTAATCCAATATGTCGTATTGATCAATCTGCATCAGGTAAGCCTTAAGGTGTATAGCCAATATGTAATGGTGTGACTGATGTGGAAAACAATATTTGTAAGGCTAGAAAGACTGGTGGAAGAAGACGAAACCCGTGAGCATGAGCATGATGATCTATTCTCTCTACCTACCCCCTTAAGGACTCGGTGTGATGATATGTATATATGTATGTACTAGTAAGATCTACGCTATACTCATTCTAGGCAAAGAGAGTTTAGTGCATTATTATAGTGACAGGGTAGGCTATAGTTAGGGACTTGCCGTAATAGTATATCTATTTATATGAGCCCAAGAGACGGATGCTTCTTACAATCATCCGCTCCCGCTGAGCCCGTCACTCAGCCCGCACCCTAACATCACAGCGGCCGCTTATCACACATCGATCTCCTTTCACTGCACATTTATTATTTATAATTAATTGTCGCGTGGTAGCTTTCACTTACATCGCCTTCTGAACCTGTTCTGCGTTGAAAGTTGCATTCTGAATCCAAGCGCTTCTTTAATAAGGTGCACATTCAGTTGTAATGTAACCAAAAAGCACTGACAGGTCAGATTGGCAGTGAATATCGGGCATTATATTATATACAGGGTGCTCATATTTATATATATTATACTGGATTGAGCGTGTGTTTGCGGTTTTTCTTTACAACAACCAATCAAGTTCATGTATACTTTAGAACGTAAATGATGTTAGCGTTCGTTGAAGGTTTAAATTCGTCCACACACGGCCGTAAGATGGCCAAGTGGTCACAGCTCATGATTGCGAAGCTTGAGGGCGCGGGCTGGATTCCCGCTGAGGGGATCTTGTGTGATGAATACCAGCATGTGTACCTTGTCTTAGTAGTCCTATGTATCCATGTATATATCTATCTATATAAGTATATATGTCGTTGTTTAGTTACCATAGTACAAGGCTTTGCCTAGTTTAGGACTAGATCAATTTGTGTAGAATTGTCAAAATAAAGTTTTGATATGCCCGGAGATGATCCTTGTCCAGTGCAGACTTGCATTTGTATGGAATATTAAAGAATGGATGTGTGGATTATTATTATTAATATTATACAAAGCAGAAGGGTACATACCGTTCATAATAAAGCTATAATTGCCAGCGTATTACAATGCAGTGGATGTGGCTATCCCAATCAAATGACTTCGGATACTTGCCTAGTATACCCTCTGTAGTTATACCTAAATGCATTGCTGAAGACAAGCGTGGGAACCGTTTACCATACCGATCACAGGCAACACAATAGTAAGAATACTCCGATTGAAAGTGAAACGACAGTTAGTATTTGACACGGCAATAACAATAACAGAACTATCTGGCTTCCATTGCAATCAAGGTTACTGCCGACGGCGCTAGGGCTGCCAGCTGGCACTTTTATTTATATACACCGCCGCCCATGGACGCTTACAACACATAGGGTATCACCTCTCACACGCCTTGCAGCAACAATTTCGCATCCTTTTTGAAGCCATTCATGCAAACGAACTCATAAACAGTGGGTTTTGGTTTGTTCATTTTTGCCAACTTAAAGTTTGCCTTTTGATGCCACTGACATCATGTGGTTTATAAATATAGGTATGAATATATTATATATACTAGCTAGCGTCCCGCCTAGCTTCGCTTTTTTCTTTTAACATCATATTGGTATACCTACTGTAAGGATGTTAATGTGTGTGTAAATAAATAAATATATTCCCGTCAAGTGCCAACCCTGCCTCTAATCTCCCATTCGATAATTATCAAGCAATTACTTGGAAAGTAACCTACTGCCACTACTTACCTTTTTACTAAGTTACAAGCTACTTACTAACATGCTTAATATATAATTATTCTTAGAATCCGTCCATCTGTCGATCACACATTTCAGTCTCCGTATGCTTGTTGGCCACATATGTTATATCTTTCGAGAGTTTCACCTAAGTTTGGTTCGTCTGATCGCCATCCACTATGTCCCTCACATTAAGCCGTAAATAAATCCCACAAACCACTGCATAATGCCGAGCTATTAATATAACGGACCAGCGAGTACAGCCTCACATCCCACAGAATCCCGTACACAAAGCTAAGCGACACTACCGGTAGCTACCGTAGTGTAAT